>JARHVA010003292.1:1377500-1382500 GCA_037957365.1 Torreya grandis
AGCAGACCATAACTATCTAACTCAAATAATTTATCACAAAACATGATATTCTAATGTGTGTGTGTGTGGGTTTATAGTTTTTCACTCTATCATCCCCCAATGTCTCCATCTACACCATCCTCTCCAATGATGCTCTCCCTCCATCATACTCTGAGGGATGGATCTATCTTGCATCCACCTCACAACAATGATGGTAGTTAGCCTGAAACATAATTATATCCATAAAATAATATTGTATAACTAATAAACATGATCCTAATGTACAAAACATAAAAGTACAACTATCTCATAGCAAATCGATCATGTAAATTAAGCAACATATAATTGTTTCATAACCAACATATGAAAAAAATCTTAATCAAATAGTAGTTAATCAACTAACAACCATAATAATCCACAGATCAAACAGGTTATTCAGCTTAGATGGAAATTGGGATGTGACATCTTTCCCCCCTAAAGTTGGTCATCATCTTGATGACATTTATTCAAATACAAGTTTTGAATTTAAAACATTATTCAACAGAAAATAATATAATGTGTAGTAGCAAATCAAGCAAACAAATGTAGAAATACCTTGTAAAACTCATCATAGTCCTCCCACGTGGCACTATCTTCATAATATTGGTCCCATTAGACCTTGCACTATGACACTTATCTATTACACAAACTGAGTTTATGAGTGCCAATTATTTTGATTTGTTCTACCATGACCATCCTAGGATCTAGACCCTGCAAAGCATTTTAATACAACACATGTATAAGATTAACAATATACTTTTTAAGATAAGACACATGGAAGACATTATGTAAAAAAGCTAGAGTTGGTGGAAATACAAGCCTATACACTACATAATTGACCACTTCCAAAACCTTGAAGGGTCCCACATATATCGATGAATATTTTGCTGACTTCTCGAATTTAATCAAACTTTTATGAGGCTTAACTTGCAAAAATACTTTATCACCTACAAAAAATTATCTTATTGTTCTCTTTAGGTTAACATAAATTTTATATCTATTATTGGACTTGGCTAACCTCTGCTTGATTGTCCTAACTTGCTCTTCCATTTATAAAATCATCTCAGGTCCAAAGACTACCTTGTCTTTTAACCTATACAAACTAATTGGTATTCTATAACTCCATCCATACGATGCCTCAAATAGAGCCATGTTCAATGTTGATTGGTATGAGTTATTGTAAGCAAAATCAACTAATAGAAGGTAATCCTGCCACTTATATTTTTGATCCATGTAATACAAATGAAGGATATATTCTAAAATATAATTAATTTTCTCTATCTATCCATCAGTTTGCAGGTGATAAGTAGTGCTGAAATTCAATTACGTACCCAAAGCTAAATTCAGAGTCAACCAAAATCTAGAAATCATTTTTGGATCTTGCTCTGAAATGATCTTCTCTATAAAACCATGTAATTGATAAATTATTTTATGAATCTCTTTTCAAGCATAGGTGCATCATCTGTCAAGTTTCCTGGTATGAAGTGGGCTACCTTGGTTAGTTTGTCAACCACAACCAAGATCATATCTTGTCAGTTCTGTGATAATGACAAACCTTGGATGAAGTCCATGCTAATCACTTGCTACTTCCATTCTAGTATATCATGTGGATATAATAATTCAGTCAAATGTACATGTTCAACTTTCACATGTTGACATTTCAAATAATGAGACACAAATTCTACTGCATCTTTCTAAATTCTTTTCTAAAAATAGAGTAGTCTTAGCTTAGCCATGAGTTTGGTTACACCTAGATGTCCTGAATATGGGGCATTGTGTAATTCCTTTAGCATTTTTCTCCTTAGATTATCTCTATCAGGCACATACATCCTACCATTATACTACAAAAGACCATCACTCTCTAACTTGAATCCTTTAAACCTAAGATTCTATGCATTTTCAGACAATGTTTTGTTAACCTGATCATAAAATTCATCCTCTGGTGAAAATTTGATTACCTAATCTTGGAAAGTACTCCTAATAGGAGCCACAACTACTATTTACCTTCTACGATTTAGAGCATTAACTAATCTATTTTGCTTGCCTTGATATAATTAATATCAAAATCATAATGAGATAAGAAATCTAACCATCATCTCTTATGAGCATTCAAGTTTGGTTGGGTGAAGATGTACTTGAGTCCCAAATTATCTATCTTGAGCTCAAATGGTTTCCCCAATAGATAATGCCTCTAAACTTGCAAGGCATAAACAATTATCATAAATTCTAAATCATGAGGGGCATAATTCACCTCATATGGCTTCAGTTTCCTAGATTCATAGGCTACCACTGAGCCATCCTACATAATAACCCCTCCAAGTCCATCCCTAGATACATCAGTGATTACTAAAAATTGACCATTAGGATCAGGAACTCTTAGCACTGGTTCTAATGTAAGTCTCCTTTTCAACTCTTGAAAGGCTACCTCACACTTGTCTGACCAGACAAAAATTTGATTCTTCTATTGAAGAGAGGTAATTGAATTATCCATCTTAGAGAAATTTTGAATGAATTTTCTATAATAGCCTACTAATCCCATGAAACTTCTTACCTCGTGCACATTATCTGGTGCTAGCCACTCCATTATGACTCTTATCTTTGTTGGATCCACTAAAATACCATCTATGAAGATAATATGTCCCAAATACTACATTTTATTTTGAAAACATGCACACTTAGACAACTTTCCATACAACTTGTGCTTTCAGAAATGCTACAAAACTAGTTCCATATGTTGTAGATGCTCTTCATCATCCTTGGAATAAATGAGGATGTCATCTAGAAAAATAAAAACAAACTGATCTAGATAATCTCTGAACACATTATTCATAAGATTTATAAATGTTTTTAGATCATTTGTCAATCCAAATGGTAACACTATGAACTTGTAGTTCCCATATCGAGTTCTAAACACTAATTTCAGAATATCCTCATCATAGATTCTCAATTGATGATACCTTGCTCTAAGATTAATATTAAAAAAGACTATTTCAACTCATATTTGATCAAAGAGATCATCAATGTGTGGTAATGGATATCTATTCTTAATCATTGCTTTGTTCAACATCCTGTAATCTATACACGGGCGAAGAGTGCCATCCTTTTTTTTGATAAAAATAACTAGTGCACCTTATGGTGACACGTTTGGCTGAATCAACCTTTTCAATAATAACTCTTAAAGTTGTGCCTTTAACTCAAATAATTTTATGGTTATCATTTGGTATGGTGCCTTAGACTATAGTTTTGATCTAGGTATGATATCAATTAAGAAATCAAACTCCCACTTGGGTGGCAATCATAGTAATTATTCTAAAAACATGTCTTGAAATTTCCTTAAAAAAGGATAATCATTAATGGATGGTTCCTTTGATTCTTTCATCTCATTTATATTGATGATAAATTCCTGACATCCCTTACTTTGAGCTTTCTTGAGTTGAATTGCATAAATTTGGCTTAGCTTCAATTCCCTTTTCTCACCCTAAAGTTGTGTCTGATTTTGAAAATCATCTTGACACTCAACCTTCTTTATATAACAATCAACCTTGGCTTTATACTTCACAAGCCAATTGGATTCTAGGATCACATTATATGACCTAAATAGTGCAACAAAAAGTTCCATTACTATAGTGAATTCAGACAATCTAATCTTCATTTTGACTAGACACTTGCCAACTTTAACCTTAGACTCATTCCCATACTACACCAACCATGCATTTCCCAAAATTTTAACTTTTATATATAATTGACTAAGCATTTTAGGAGCAATGAAACATTCTATAGCCCCCACGTCAATCAAAATAAAAATTTGATAATGGAACATAATACTTGAAAATTATATGGGTAACACTTGATACTCAGCCTGATGATTGTCAATAGCTATATGAATCTACTACTAAAATGTACCTTGATGAGGAGCAAAACCCTTATTATTTGACTTGTCTTGAGAACACTCATGAGTATAATGGTCACCTCCATGAATGAAGTAACCTCCAATTGGTCCTTTATTGTCAAACTGTTGGTTTTCCTTGAAACCACCTTTAAAACCATTACTAGGTTTTTTCTTTAATAAACCACTATTGAACTTGGCATTCTGATTTTTGAATTAAATCTTGGATTCTCCACTCCTTTCCTTCTAGTTATTCTTTTTGAAGGTTGGTTTAGAACTTCCAAACTTCTTGAACTTATCTCTGACTTGGGCAAGAGATTTTAGCTTCTATTTTTGTTTAACCACTTTCTTGAAGAACTGATCCAGGGTAGATGGTACATACACATCTACATCACAACCAAATTGGAGTTTTAATCCCATGATGAATTTCTTGATCTTTAACCTCTCATCCACCTAATACTAAGGTACATACTTATGAAGCTTGGTGAATTGCTCCCAGTATTCATTGACCGATAAGTCCCCTTATTTAAGATTCTAAAAATCTATAAGCTTCCGATCAAAGTATAGTTGTGAAAGCCATCATAACTTAGATAGTGTCATAAATTATTCCCAAGTGGTGGTGGTTGAGTCAAGGTTCATCTCGAGTTTCTTATTTTCCCACCACATTACTATTTCACTAGCAAGTTGATAAGTTTGCCAGACTGCTTTCATGACTTCAGATTCCTTTATGAATCTTGAAATATTTCTCCATATCTATTAGCCATGTTTCAGCTCCATCTCCAAATATAGTTCCATTGAACTTGGGTGTATTTACCTTTTTCATGTCTCATGCCAACTCTACAGCTACTCAAGCTCTCGTATCCTATGGAACTTTCTCATGCCTTTGATCTTGAGGATGTTCCTACTCAATAGGATGATCTTTAGGTTCCTCCTGAGCATTCTCCTCTTCACAACCATGCACTTCATGTTTTAGGGCCATGATTCAGTCCCTAGTCTTTTGCATGGTTATGAGGATCTGATCCAACTTCGTATCTTGCTCAATGGTGAACTAATTTGGATCAATAGGGTGATTGGTATTTGAAGTACCCTCACCTCC
>JARHVA010003292.1:1387500-1567500 GCA_037957365.1 Torreya grandis
ATGCAAGCACATAAAATGATCATAGAAAACAAAAGATCACAACATATATTCATAATAGAAAATAAAGCATACCACAACTATCTAACTAAAATAATTTATCACAAAATATGATATTCTAATGTGGGGTGTGCACGAGTTTTTGTTTTTTTACTCTGTCATCCCCCAATGTCTTCATCTACACTATCTTCTCTATTGATGCTCTCCCTCTGTCATATTCTGAGGGATGGATCTGTCTTGCATCCACCTCACAATAATGAAGCTAGTTAGCCTTAAACATAATTACATCCATAAAATATTATTGTATAACTAACAAACATGATCATAATTTATAGAATATAAAAGTATAACTATCTTATAACAAAACAATCATGTAAATTAAGCAACATATAACTATTCCATAATCAACATATGGCAAAAAGCTTAATCAAATAGTAGTTAATCAACTAACAACCATAATAATCCATGGATCAAATAGGTTATTCATCTTAGAAAAAAATCATGATGTGACAAAAGCTAATCATTGATCATGTTATAAAATAAATTGAATGAATCTCTTTAAATATTATTGTTGTGAGATATTATTAATTTGCACTTTCCATTGATCAATAGATGATTGATTCAATTTTGGTATCCATACTTGTTTGGAAGGTGATGTAACCATGCTTGCATTATGTCATACCTTATTAGTTGTAACTTTGCCTTCTCTAGGTTATGTTCTAGTTAGATCTCAAGTGACCATTCATTCCTTAATGTGAACATATTTGGATATATCGGTCGTGGTAGAATATGAACTAAAAAAAGACCATATCCTAATGATATCATCCTTAGAAGTCTGATGGACCTTTGGTTCCTTTACAAGAACATCCTTGGATGTCTGGTCTTTATTGAATGAGTAGTAAAAGAATGTGGAGAAGGGGATCTTGTTGATCGAGTGTCAAATTTTCCAAAGGTAATCACCCCTGTATCTGCAAGTTATGTAATCTTTTAACATAATGTGTAACAAACATTATCCCAATTTCCACCAATACCATGATAAATGCAAAAGGTTTGACTTTTAATTTCTCGAGATGGTGAGGAGGGTGATAATAGTTATGAGGTAGAGTAATCAATTTCTTATCCAATAATTTATGTCAAATGTCATGTGGTTAATCTCTTAAACTATCAAACTTGAGTGGTTGCCACTTAGTGAAGGTAGTTTTATTTACTTTGGGTGTTATGTTGTAAACTAATTATTTTCCTTTATTTATACCTTTACTTGACTATCCTTAATTGGAATCTTTGCCATATGAAGTGGAATAATTTCCTTAACTTCCTTGTATGGAACTTCTTGTTGTATATTAATGTCTTCACGTGCCTTTTTTATTTTTGGATTAGGTTCTAATTCCTCTTATAGTATGACAGTCTCATAACAAATAACTTAAAATGAATCACAAGTGTCATAAATCAACTTTACTTTGAGAGTATAGGTGATACCTCCACACAATATGTATTGTTTTTTCAAATATGTTGGTTGATATATCAATTGGTGCATATAAGTCCTGAGTTGAAAAATGTAATCATAAAATGGTGTTGATTTTCCTTGACAAAGAGAAGGTAAACATTCACATTAAATACTCGGTCCTTTATTCTAAATGTTTCACATTAAAAATGTCTCTTCTAAGTCAAGATAGGAGTGTAAGGACCCACTGGGAAAAGAGTGAAACCAATCTAAAGCATTTCTAATTAACTTTTTGGAAACACTTTTAGTAAAGTTTGACTATTGTCATATTTGTCTAGAGATGCTATGAAGTCTTTGAGATGTAGACAAGAATCAATACTTACATCAAACATACAAATGCAAACATGAAGTAGTTTTGGGACAATATTTCATTTAGAATATTACATGTAAGTGGGTTTCCGTATATAACATTAGACTCAACCCAAGCGTGGTATGCTTTTCTTTCTAGGTTTAAGTGATGGCACCCAAAAAATATATTAAGGAGATCAATTATTGGGAAGGCATGTTAAAATATTTAAGAGTTTCATTCAATAGTTATAACTTATTATTATTGTAAGTTTCCATATGTACACTATTATGGATGGGTGAAGATCTAGATGTAAGATTTTTTTTACTGGATGCAGGTTGAGAAGACTTATCATATTCATGTGTAACATTATCTTCCATAGATTCACATTTTGAAAATGTATTATTGCATATAATTACATTATCATCACATTTTGTTTTAATAGATTACTTGTTTTCAAAGAAATTTTGAAATTGTATTCCAAGGGAAGAGAGAGAATCATCACATGTGTTTGTATCATTTAGTATTTTTAGAAAGATATAAGGGATTTCACATTGTTTTACAATTCTAAAGAGAGAAAAGGATTTTGAATTTTTTTTGTCATTTCTAAAGAGAGAGGAGTAATTTTTATTTATTTTTCCATTTCTAAAGAGAAAGAAGGAATTTTAGTTTCTTTTGTCATTTCTATGTAGAGTTTATGCCTTCATATTTTATAAAGATTAATAAGATGAAGTGTAATGGAAAATTTTAGAGATAAACAAGGTTTATTAGACATATAATCTTCACTTTGTAGTTAATATGGTACATTAGGAATATCAATAAATCCATTACTATTTTTCTCATCTTGTTATAGTGTATGATTTAAAGAAGAGTGCAAAGAATAACTAGGAGAAGTTGGCTCTTCTACTTCAGAATTAGTGTATTCATTTTATTCCTCACTAGAGTCCTCACTATCATACCAATCCTCTTGATATTAATGGTCATAACCCATTCCTTAACTATTGTATTTCTTCATATATATAATTAGCACCATCAATCCCACGTGTTTGGCTATTTGCGATATAGACAATAATAAAAAATCCATAGGATGAGGGGCATTAAGGGTTTTTGATTGATTCTCCATGTTTGATTCATTTATCTTTAAAAAGGTTATTTGAGATATAGACAAGGCCTAATATAAATCAGTGAGCAAACATAGAAGTAATGCTAGATAATTCTTCATTCATTATCATAGACATAAGGGATGGAATTGCTAGATAATAAGAAATCCACATGATGAGGGGAATTAAGGGTTTTTGATTGATTCTCCATGTTTTATTCATTTATCTTTAAAAAGGTTATATGAGATATAGACAAGGCCTAATATAAATTGGTGAGCAAGCATAGAAGTAGTGCCTTAATAAGGGTGGCATTAAAAACTAACCAATCCAAGAAAACCATGAGGAATTGTTTGAAGTAGAGGGAGGTTTTTTATAGAAAACGATAGATATTAAAAACTATAAATTAATTTGAAAACATGTTCATCCTTATTCTTATAAAATGAATTGACTTAAATAGTAAATTAGAAATTCTAGAAAACCCATATAGTATTTTGGTGAACAAAAATAGGTTTTTCATTCACTTAATACAACTAGAAAAAACCTTGAATATTTTTAAAAATAGAGTCATTTTTATCGAAATATCAACCAATCAAGGAATAAACATTATAGAGGAAACCCTAATATAAGACTAAGCTCGAAGGTGAAAAGATTCTTTGTGTATGGAAATTATACATCAAATTTGAAACACTAAAATAAAATATGAAACCTTAGAAGGACGGTTCAATCAATGTATACGGGTTTACCGATTTGTTTTATCCTAATTTGGGTTAATGCAATCAAAACTAACCCTAATAGGATAAAACTTTGTAATGTAATTCTGAAAGTTAAAATCAAAATAAAGTGGGTCGACAGTATTAGATATACATTTAAACATACATTTGAATGTAAAAACTTGAAAATTATTACAATGGTTTGATAAATGACATATGTTAAATATAGTAAGTATAATAAATAGATGAGTACTTAGCTTTTGTGGGTTATTGTCTTACTGTGATTCTATTATAAAATTAAAAATTAAGATAAAGCAAACATGCAGTTTGTTTGGTTCCAAAATTAATTCTCTATCTACACAGTGCCAATTCTACCAGTTTGGGTTAGTATCACTAGTCAGTACTGACCTATGTTGGTTGATATTGACATATATATAAATGTGGAAATATGTTCATATAGTCACTTATTCCTACCTTTGTATGCTCTATATTTACAATCCCAGACCTTGATGATATACATATATCTAGAAATAAGTATCTTTTACCTTGATATCCTATGTGTGCTTGTGAGGGCTATAAACCTAAAAAAATGGGAAAGTGGAATGAGCTGAGTTGACCCCAAACACCCTCATTTGTTGATTTAATATTGCCTACATATTAGATACCTTAAGGGAAATCAAGCCACATGTAGTTATCCTACCTAGTGTGATTGTGTAATTGTGCTCATTTTATATATGTGTATAGTTAATGCTTTGGCTTTGATACTTGGAAATCCTCAATTTGACTTGGATTTAGTGTGATTTAGACTTTGATTGGGATTGTTCCTACTGATAGGTTTGTAATTTAGGAAGAATAGGGTAGATTTATTTAATGTGAAACAGTGTATAGATGTGTTCTAGATAAGTGCAAGTCCCTTTTGAATGAGACCTTGATTTGTTTATATATGAATCCAATTAGGTAATTTCTCACACCACTGACATGATAGGTAAATAATTAAACCCTAAGGGGAGGTTTGATTTTAAAATATAACCATTCTTTGGAGAGGGTTAGTTTTGAACATATTAGGTCAATATTGACTAGCAATATTGACCAAATCTCATGGAATTGACATGTGCATAAGTGGAATAAACTGAAAGTCTGGAGATGTCTTTGCAGGATATTTAGCAAGTTTGAAACAAATAGTGAATTTTAGGTATGTAACAATAGAATGGAATCATAAAATTATAATATAACATGCAAGTATGATAGAATGGTAGATTGGGGATTTATTTTTGTGCTCGTGTTGTGTAGGAAATGTGTGTCAAGCTTGTCATTATCAAATAATGAAGATAAAATTTTAGTATCTATAATAAGTGATTGGTTGAAATTTGGTGTTTGAAAACCTTTATGATGGATTCTAAAGTTTTGAACTCTTTTCATGCATCTTAATAGAACCTCCATGTTCATCATGAGTTTATTTGGTTCCAATTTTAGGACCATTTATACAATCATAACATGGTTGATTGTGCCACCCTCTTAATTAGATGGTTCCATCCAACCCCTTCTTCATTTCCCATTTTTAGTCATTGGAATCTGATCATGCATGTCAATTTCATCAAAGTGGTAATACAAGTCATCTAATAAATAAATAAGTAATTAGGTTTAATTGATCATCGAGTGCAATTAAACAAGTATCAATTCTTAGATAGTATTATTTTGAGAGAATTCTTGGAAATATTTATATTTTATAGTATTTTTGTATATTTTTTAGAGGTCTAACAAATTATATGGGCCTAGTACTAGCTAACAACTAACCCTACCTACATAGACCATCAAACCAAACCTTTATCCATAGATTTATAGAATTTGATGATTGTAAGAGGATAAGAGTCAAAGTGCACAAATTATAAAGAAGGGATAACATATCAAAATCAAGTGCACATGGTTAAATATTCCATTTTTTATTTTGGCATTTTGATTGAGAGTGTTTATATAGTCCCAATAGTGGCTAGTTGTATGGTTTTAACATTGTCCATTTTTGCATTCATATTTGACAAGCAATCGATCTTAGACATCCATTCATGTATATGGATAGGTTAAAATTATGATGATAACCTTATAAACAATATAATATCCATCTAAATACATCCATGTTTGATCTAGGTGTTGCTAAGACAATATTTATTATGTTAAATTTTTAATTTGAGGTATATATATATATATATGTATATATATTTGTGAACCCCAATTGTCTTACACTAACTAGTATTTTATCTTCCCATGAACCCTCTTCGTGCATGCTATTTGATCCAAATTTATGAATGTATTAAGGTTTTATTGTGTTTGATTCCAAACCACAAGTATTTTCCAATTTCTAAAAAAGCTTATAACTTTAGTATATTTGGATTTATGTGGCATATTTTCTTTCATGTCTTTTTTATAAATTTTATGCAATCAAATTTGAAAATAAAAGGAGATTTGAATTATAAGAAGTTATAATCTTAGTAAAAAATAAATAAATACTATTGATAACCCTTTATTTAAAATTAATCTAAGTTTGAAAATGAAAATGGAATCTAAAACATGTCTTCTCCTTTGAAAGTGAATGATGTGCCTTTGCAAGATGACGTGGATTCCTTTTCAAATGTAAAATTCCATAACATGATTTTGTGCAATAAAGTGAATGATAATCATAAATATTTTGAACATGATGGATATTTAAATGTTAAATTTAATGGTAAGATTGAAATTAGTCAACATCCATGTCCTAAAATATTATAAAGCCCATTAGTGTTAATTTAAGAAGTTCCCCATAGAAACATTTGGGAGATTGTAAATATGTCAAATGTGTTAAAAGAATTTGTATGGGAATTTTTCCATCATATTTTAGCCATTTCCAAATAAACTCCTACTCTTATTTCTTAATAAGATCATAATCTTCTCATTTCCCAAGTATCTTCTCAATCTCAAATAATTTATTCTTAAACTAAATTGCAAGTTTCATTAGCCATGTATCTACCATAACTTAATCCACTCCTCCATCTATTATTCCAATGCCAATGCCCTTGAAAAATCCCTTTACAAAATATTTACCTCTAATAATATACACATTCCCATATTTTCATATCCCATTATTGTTTCCATTTCATTTAAAGTATTCAAACAATTCTTCTCTACAAATACTACATGTCCAAAATCTCAAAATGGCTACTATGATGCAAACTCTTAATGATATGCAAAATAAAATAAAAACACATTCCTAAGGATTATAGAATTTAAATAATTAGAGAAACTTCAAATGGTATTTTTCTTAATTTTTTATGGCATGAAATTATATCTTACCCATTTTTCTCCAAGCTTTGTTGCTCCAAATTTTGAATTGTTTTAATGGAATGAGTGTTATTTCACATCATATTATAGCCTTGTATGATTATTGTTTAAATTTTTCCCATGGTGATAGATTATTGACTAATATATTTCTTAGAATCCCAATGGATTATTGATGTGATCTTGGTTAGGGGTTTCAGTAAGACATGCCTTCTACTATGCAACCCACAATTACACAACAAAAAATCCCATAATAATAACATAACTTATTTTTATTGCTTCAAAAAAACATCTAAAAAAAAAAAGACCAATTGCCAATGATAAAATCTTATCACCTAAACACAAAAAACCTCACAAATTCTCATAGGATTACAGATAATAATCCAACACCATTGTGTGGCCCAAATGGTCTATATCCTTTAATCCCTCCCAGAGCTATGCATATATCTAATTTTATTAGTCCTTGAAACCACACTTTAAAATGCTTATTCAATTTGGAATCAAATGTATTTTAAAATTAATATGATGAGGACTCAAACTCTCTGATTCAATCTCTGATACTAAATTGATATAGATAGGGTTTTACAAGGTTTTGACACAATTAAAACTCTCTTGTGCAACACTAAGCTTATATCCTTCTTAATTAGTTTATGTATCAAATTAATATACTTATGAATTGAAGGGGTTATTTAATTCTCCTTTTTTCTTCCTAACTCTATACATAACCTTTGACCTTCCTCCTATCTGAATTTTTGATAAGAAAATGCAATACCTAGTCTTTAGCCCTTATTCCCCTAACCCTGTTTTACCTTATTTGTTAGAGTTGAACCAAATAAAAAAAAATTATGATTGAAAAACATTAATACATTAATTTAAATTTTATTATTCAAAATAAAAACATTGCAAACCTTTCTTTATCTTGATTCTATTAAGAAACCAAAAACAAGATTTAGACTCCGCTTTGGAAACCTTAAAAACAAATCTATATTCTGAGTTTTGACAATAAATATATCTATCCAGGTATAAAAAACTATAAAATAAAATATAAAACATAAAAAATAGTATACTCTACCTCCCTAAAAATTTTCAAGTCAAATGTTTTTGGATCATTCATTTAGGAGATAAAGTGATTTTAGTGTGCTAAAATCAGACTTTTCTAGGTTTCTAAAATCTAGACGTCTGAGTTTTCCCAATAAATTATTAAACAAGTTCCTCAAAAACTTTAAATAAAAATTTAAGGTAATAAATATAATATTAAATATTTTTACAAAGTTTCACCTAATTTTAATCATTCATTTCAAAGTTATGCACTTTTTAGTCTTCATAAACCCTTCTAAAACCGTCCCCTACATAAATGCTAACTATATTTTGTCAATATATTCATATATAGACATAAAAAAACACTTGAAACCATTTTAAAAACCTCATAAACATCTCCATTCATATTTATTTAAAATTTCATGAATTTTGAAGGGTTTAATTTCAAGGTAGAGTGATTTTTATGCTTAAAACCCTAGTCGGCTTGTGCATATGCCGAAAATACTCAGAAATGGATAAATTGAATTTTATGACACATTTTTGATATATTAAAATTGGAAAAGGAATATAATACAATTAAACTAATTTTACATTAATTTAGACACCTTGAACAATTTCATAAATGATAAAAATAGACTTTTTTTTTACTATCGAGAACCCTATTTTTTATCTTCAAACCTATAAAATGGTAGTAACACTATTCCCACGCAATGAAATGATTCTCAAAAAAAAAAAACAATAAAAAATATTATAATACATAAATTTAATCATGGTACTCAAAATTACATCCATTCATTATTATTTTTGCAAATGTATGACATAGTCCAACCAAATCCTATTTTTTTTATAAAACTTTCCTCTTTATCTCTCTCCAAATCTTCAAAGTATTATTGGTTTCTTAAGTTTATTTATGATCCATTTAACCTTATTCACCTTCCTATATTGCTTATATCCATGTAAAAAATTGTTTCTTTAGTTTTTCTTATTCTATTATTCACAAAATTGTCTTCAAACTCTTCCAAACATAAGTAACTAACATGACTTAATTTGGACTAGACCTTTGGCTAAGTTTATCATGTTTATTATTGGTTAAACCATAAGATACACTGTAGAAAATTTAATTAACCTAAGTAACCCCTCACATAAATGATCATGAATGTAAAATTCGTTAGGAGCTAAGAAAACCTTAGATACCTAGATACTAATTCAAATATTTGAATTATAATTTTGGTGGGAAAAGAATTTTATAGCTTATACGAGTAAAATATGACAACATACTTATTGGTAAACGTCCCAAAAGACCTAAATGGAATTTAAAAATCTGAACATATCTATTTAAATATGTATTAAATCATAGACAAGCTTATTATTGATAAGTCATGACCTTCAAAGCCTACTTAAGACTAATATGTACAAAAATGAACTTCTCTGTGATCATGCACCTACATCGGAATCCCTGAATTTAATATTTTTAGGATCTATTGCTCATGGGTCTTCTATATTTCTATAGCTGATGTAAATTAAACTCTACTTCTATATCTTCTTCAACTAGTTGCTCATATATGTGGACATGTTCAACTGATCCACATTTAGTTCTCTTGTTTGCTATCTGCTTTAATGCTACACCTGCATATGAAACAATGTCATTAAAGTAATCAACCATTTTTTCATTATGAATTTGAGTCATCTCCAATACTTCTCCTCTTTTAGCATGTTTTTCATGCTTTTCATTTACATGATGTCTCTAAAATGTCCATTCTCAACTATTTTCATGCTAGTCCACTCTTCGTTCTTATTCTTATGTTATGCCTCTTCCTTATCATCTGCATGTACTTGTACTTGAATACATGTTATATCATGATTGTTTTTATTTATATTTACATCCAATGTTTCCATCATGGAAACATGCAATTCATCTTGTTTACTCCCTTTACTTTCCTACCATTTTACTTCTTAACTGCTTTCTTGACAACTGTCCTCTAGGCTACCATCTTCTTTCACTTTTAACTCTTCATGTCTATTCTATTCCTTTAACTTATCTCTCATGAAAGACATAATGTTCTCATAATAAACACCTATTTATTATTTTATAGACTTCTTGTAACTGTCTTATCCCTTGCTGTTCTAAAAATCTATTTTAGGTTCCTCACATGAGAAACTTTCTATCTTGTTGTCCTTTAAGACAAATTCTTTATTCTCACTCACTTGTTGCTCTACATTCTTCTTTATACCTTCCAAAACTTGTTTGAGATTCTCACATGGTAGCTTTTCTTCTAAAACTAGCATTTTGTGGTTCATTGTTAACTAATCTTCTTTGTTCTTTTCAAGTTTTGAGGCCTCAAATTGAGCCTTCTCTTTAACAATTTGCATACCTAAAATCACACATTTAAACATATTGTTAGAATCAAAATATCAACACTTGATTTTTATTCAATTTCCTCCTTGGGTTACTTTTCTAGTAACCTTATCATCCTTTTCCAATTTTTGACTTCTTGCTGCCTCATCCTTTCTACAATCTGCTTAATTAGCCACTTAACCACCTTCTTGAATTTTATGAAGAATCCTTATCTTGATTGATTTTGAATTGATTACTACAAAAGTTGTATCAAACCTGTTAAGGTATACTTTATCTCATTTATCTCTTCTTTAATGTTTACTTCTTTTCTAACCTCACTCTTTTTTTGCATCTGGTGCTTTTCTCTTATCAATCTTTCCATTTCTTTTCTTTTTGCTTCTTCTTATGCCTCACCCAAAGTTTCTACTTGGTATTTTGACACCTCCAAGTCTATTTTACCTTGGATACATAAAAGTATATTTCACCTTATATTCCTTCTTTCTGAGCTTCAATTTGCTCCTCTTCTCAATTTATTAAGCCTTGATGAGATATAGGATTACATAACCTTTTTAACTTTCTCCTTTCTCAAATCATCCTCAAAATTCTTCACTTTTTTCTTTATTTATATAATACAGTCTTCCCAAGGTATTTTTTAATTTTTAATACCAAAAATGATGATGACCACAATACTCTTGCTCTATCTCTAATACCAAACTGATATAGATAGGGTTTTACAAGGTCTTGACACAACTAGGACTCTCTTGTGTAACACTAAGCTTATAACCTTCTTAATCAATTTTTGACTCAACTTAATCTACTTATGATTTTAAGGGGTTATTTAATTATAATTATTTCTTCCTAACTCTATACATAACCTTCAACCTTCCTCTTATCTGAATTTTTGATAAGAAAACACAATACCCAGTCTTTATGCCTTATTCCCTTAGGCTTATTTTTACCTTCTTTGTTGGAGATTGACCCAAAACAAAACAAATTATGCTTTAAAATAATTAATTTAAATGTTATTTTCATAATAAATACATTTTAGAATTTTATATAGCTTGATTCTATTTAAAAACTAAAAATAAGATTTAGACTCCACTTTGCAAACCTTAGAAATAGACCTATATTCTGAGTTTTAACCATATATATATATATATATACACACACACACACACACACACACATACATACATACACACACACACACACACACACACACACACACACACACACACACACACACACACACACACACATACATACATATATATACATATACATACATACATATACATACATACATATATATATATATATATATATATATATATATATATATACACACACACACACACACACACACACACACACACACACACACATATATATATGTATATATGTATATATATGTATATATACATATATATACATATACATACATATATACATACATATATATATATATATATATATATATATATATATATATATATATATATAAAGTATTAAAAAAATATGAAATAAATTGTAAAACATCAAAAAAATCTAATACACCTACCTAAAACGTTTCAATCCATTTGGATCATTTGATTAGGATATAAAGTAGTTTTAGTGTTCTAAAATCAAACTTTTCTAGGTTTCTAAAATCTGCAGGTCTAAGTTTTCCCAATAAATTATTCACCTTGTCCCTCCAAACATTTAAATATAAATTTAAAGGTCATAAAAAATCCTATTAAACATGTATACAAATTTTCACCTCATTTTAACGATTTACTTCAAAGTTATGCACTTTTTAGTCTTCCTAGACCCTTCTAAAACCCTCACGTACAAACTCCTAACTATATTTTGTCAATATATTCATTTATAGACCTAAAAAAAACTTTAAAATAGTTTTAAAATCTCATAAAAATATTCATTCATTTATCTTAAAAAAATTCATGAATTTTTAAGGGTTAAATTTCAAGTTATAGTGATTTTTGTGCTTAAAACCCTAACAGGCATGTACATAGGCCAAGAACACTAAAAAATGGATAAATTGAATTTTATGACCATTTTTGAGATATTAAAATTGAAAATTTATTTAATATAATTACACTAATTTTTCATTCATTTAATCACCTTGAACAATTCCATAACATGATAAAAATAAACTTTCTTTAACCGTTAAGAACCCTATTTTATATCTTCAAACTTGCAAAATGCTATTAACACTATTCCCAAGAAATGATAATGAATCTCAAATAAAAAATACACTCACTTAAAAATATGATAATATATAAATTGATTCATGGTACTTAAATTTACATTCATTCATTATTATTTTTGCAAATGTATGACCCAGTCCAGCTAAACCTTGTTTTTTACAGAACTTTCCTCTTTCTTTATCTCCAAATATTTAATGTCTCTTTGATTTATTAAGGTTATTTATGATAAATTTAACCTTATTAAACTTCATATCTTTATTATTGCCACATGAAAATCCCTTTGTTATCTATTTTATTCCATTATTCACTCAACTGTCTTCAAACTCCTAAACATAAACAACTAACGTGACTTATTTTGGATTAGACCTTTGGCTAAGTTTAACATGTTTATTATTGTTTAAAAAATAATATACACTCTATAACATGTAATTAACTTGATTTAGCCATAATTTAAAGGATATTTATCATAAAATTCATTAGGAGCTAATAAAACCTTAAACACCTAGATACTAATTCAAATATTTAAATTATAATTTTGGCAGGAAAACACTTTTATAGCTTATATGAGTAAGATTTAAAAACATACTTATTTTTAAAACTTCCTAAGGACCTAAATGGAATTTAAACATATGAACATGAAAAATTCAATACAAAATTAAGCATGGACAAGCTTCTTCTTGATACATCATGACCTTCAAAGCCTACTTAAGACCAATATATACAAAAATGAACTTCCCTGTGATCATGCACCTGCATTAGAAGAGGAAATGTTTATATAGATACATGATCCACCCAAATTACATTAATTATTAGAAAATATCTAATAATAATTAAATTAAAACAAGTACCGATAGCAATACATCACAATATAACACATTGTTTACCCTTTTTAGATCATTTTGAATCATAATAGGATAAACTTGTAGAATTAATTCAAACTATAATATATGGAAATAAAACATAAATATGAATGTAATTGACATAAATTGATTTGACAATGAAATTTACTATTTTTGAAAATTACTAAGGATATCAAGATATTTAGCTTTATTATCTAGCTGATTGATTGTTATTATGTTTTGATAATAAAACAAATTGAAAGTACTCCTACAATTTGTCTAGATCTAGATCTATGTCTCTATGCATGTAGGGTCAGTACCATCAAGCATGGACAATAATTTCAATGATAATGATTATTTTTATTGTCTTGTGAATATTTGCCTCTCTATGACCATATAGTGCGATACACTAATCTGATGTCTTTATTTGTGTGATATGTGACCCTCAATTGCGTTCACAACTCTAGAAATTAGTTTCATTCTTCTTGAAACCCTAGGTTTACTTGTGAAGGATGAAAACCTATAATAATTGTAATTGGGATGAGTTGATCCCAATCAATTATATTGATGACTTACTAATACTTACATATTTAATACTCTAAACAGGAAAGTCGAACCACATGTAGTTATTCCCATTAGTGTGAATGTAAAAATGTGCTTTTTTGTTATGTGAATGCACCTAGAAATTTGGTTTTTATCTTTACAATGCTCTTGACTTGGCTTGATGCATTTCAAACTTGTTTAATAACTTCTCTTAGTGTTTTATTTATAATTTTGGAAGTGTTATAAATAATAATTTCACCTTGGAGGAGGTTGTTCAAGCTTCCTCACTTGAGTGATAGAATGGAGACACCTCTAGGCTATGGGTGGCCTAATTAGTGAGGTGAATCTTTGGATAGGGATAGATCCCTTGCTGATATAACCTTTCAAACTATCACTAGATCTACTACTTTCTTGCAAGGGAATAAGGATATAATGGACTAAAACTAAACTAAACTAGGGAGGCGATGCAAAAAATTAATGCTATCTACTTGAATATAATGCACTAAGAACATAAGTTAGGCATAAATCTGATCACACTACTTAACAAGGACGTTAAAGCATTAGTGTTTCAACATGGAGGTCATAGATAATGTATTGAATGAGAGGGATAATCAAGAGGTATAAGAAAGACACTAATGACTTAAATCCACTTCCACACTATGAAAACCTACCTAAAACTCACCATGTGACTTAAAAGAAGTTAATCCATTTAAAAAGTAGGAGAGGACAAATGAGATAGAGCAAAAGTACTACTACTAGCATTCATAAACAATCACACAAGTACACTAGTTTAAAGCATTTGAGAAGGTAAGAATCAAATTTATTCAACATTCAAAGGCATAGTACAAGTGTTTAGTTGAGTAGTGATTTTACATACTCAACCAAAGGATCCATAACAAGCCATTCAAGGATTCATATATAGGAGAAAGTGAGAAGAAGGGAGAGAGAGGCATAAGAAGATCAATGACAAGTGTCATCTTCTGAGAAAACAAGTTATAATCAAGAAAATTATTAAAGATAAGTCTTAATAAATCCTCCAACATGTGTCAACTTGATGTTATCTTCTCCCTCATCAAGGGTGGTGTGAAATGACCCTTCACCTTCTAGGATGACTCACCAACCTTGTTTGAAACTACCCATTCTTGGTCAAGGAGGAGTTACAATCTTGTGTTTTTCCATGTGTCACTGTTAATCATGATTATTTGGGCTATTAAATTCCATACTTGTCTCTTCAAGGCTCCTTATATCTTGGGAGAGAGTGAGAATTGAGTTTCAAACTTGTTCATGTTGCCAAGAACCTGTAATTCAACCTTTTTAGTGTATGACTAATCACCTTTCTACTCTCAAGCCTAATTATCCACTTGAAAAATATACTATCATTATGAATACATCTAAAATGACTTGTGAAGTGTCAAAATACCTCTATCTTGGTTTAATAAACCTCTACAAATGTTTAGGAAGATCCATAAAGCTTAAAACTCTGCAAACTGGCTCCAAAAGGCTATTTTTAGGCCATATATCCATACATTTCCTCCAAAACATGTGAGGTAGTGACTAATTAAGGTGATATTAGGTGTGGATAGGTTGTTCAAGTAGTTTTAAGACCATTTAAGGGCATTACAAGCCATTAGAAAGACTTATATCTCCATTGAGACTTAGAAGGGTTTAGAGAGGGCTTAAAGTGACCTATCATATCAAAGATGATTCTTAAATATGAGGGGACTAATCCCTAAACCAATGAATTTTTTTTTAGCACATAGGGGTCGCCTTACATTGCTAATAGATTAAGGTCCCATGAAAATCCTCTTGGAAGTTCAATGCAAAAGTTTAGGCCTTCTTAAGCTTGCAAGACTATGTGTGAGACCGAGAGAGAGAGTTTGACCTTAAAATTCAATTTTGATGCTTGGTTTAGTTGTAAATGATACCTTTAGTTATGTATCATCCTTACAAAGTTCTGGAGGTGGTCCTCCATTTGTATCAACCTCCCATTTAGTCAAGCATCATATAGAAGTACATGTTAGGGTTTGTAGGCAATTAAGCTAGACTGATCTTAATGGCCTTGTTTGGAGTTTGTCTTCATTATCATAGGATCCAATCATAATGAAAACCATTATTAATATTATTCATGCATTTAATGATCTTCAAAACATAATTTTAAATTTAAAAGTGCATATTGTCCTTACTCTTTGAAGAAAGACTTGAAAACTCTCTATTAGGCATGTAGGTACACAATCTAGGTTTCTTGAGTATGTTAGGTTGTGGAGCTAAAAGCTTCACTGATGCAGACATTGGAGGAGGGTGCTGAGTGTCACAATCACTAGCATTGGTTAGGCCAACCAACGTCGGTCAGGGGTAGACAAGAAGGCAATCGACATCGGCAGTATTCGGCCGACGTCAATCACCCCCAGGCAAACAAGGACCGACGTTGGTCGCCTGTGCAGTTCTAAACTGCGAGTTCCACAGACAGTTCATCAACGAACCGGTTGTTTGCATGAAGAAGGCTAATTATAGTCTTGAGTTGTGGATCTAATTATTGTAATTAGGTGTCTAATTATTGTTTGCATGAGATCTATATAATAGACTCATGGGATGTATTGTAATTTGTGCTAGTTGAGTTGAGCAAGGTTAGCTCTTTCTGTGTGTGAAGAGAGCAAGGGTGTTCCTCCTAGTTCCACAGGGGTACCGAGTGTGTATGATTAGGTTGGTCTACAGGTGTGCTAGATTAGGGAGAAGATCCATCGGGGTACTGGTTTGGAGAATCATAAAGACTTGGTGAGGCAAGGACAAGGGTTCTTCAGGGTGTAGAGAGATCTACATGGTAACATGTGTGTGTGCGAGGTCAAAGGAGATCTGCAGGTGGTAGTAGGATCAAAGGTGATAGCAACACATTAGAGAGCAAGAGAGGAAGGCAAGGGAGATCCTTCCATAAGTAAGATCATTTGAGTTGCAGGTTGTTACAAGTTTATGGGAGATCTACTCAAAGTGCGTTGTGTACTCGATTGAGTATGTATGTATACTCAGTGTACATGCATTAGTGGATATTGACTGGTTGGAGGTGAACACCAACTCTGTGTTTGAGTTATGTGTTGGGACCGTAAGAGAGAGAGAGCTTTGAGGAAAGAATTACTATACACTTGAGGTGTGGGAAACCTCTGAGAGGTGTGAAGAAGAAGTGGCATCTTCTTTATTGTATTCTTTTCTGGATGAGTATTAATACAATTGGGTATTGTCTCTCATATTCTGTGTTATTTTTGAATTCTAGTTACTTGTTGCTTCTAGTTAATTCCACATATTTAGTTGCATGGTAATCAATTGTGCTTTCGGGTCCTAACAGTTGGTATCAGAGCATGTTTGTTGTTATAGGTGCCAGACAAGTGGTATCAGAGCTAAGGTTGTAGGGACCAGGGTTGTGTTTGGTTACAAGTCACTCTCAAGGGTTTCTGATTGAGTGGGAGTATAGCAATGGTAGAAGAAAGTACACTAAGAATGGAGGAATTCAAAGGCATGAATGATCAATTACGGTGTTATGAAAAGAAAGAGTAGGTAAAGAAAGATTGTTGGTTGGTAGTAGATCAACATGAAAGAACTGAAGAAGCAGATATTGCAGGTGTTGTTGCACAGGATGCTCTGGATAAAGTTGAATCTTGGTTAATAGATTCTATTACCTCTTTCCATGCAGCCCCAAGTAGAGGGGTTGTTGAGCCTTGTCAGATTGATGGCAAAGGGGAAGTGCGGCTGAAATTGTAGGCGGCCAACACATGGGTGTTGAAGGAGGTCATGCAGGTCCCAGTCTTGGAGATGCAGCTAATTTCTTTAGGAAAGTTGGGTGATGAGAGATGCACAGTAACTCTCACAGTGGATTCTTGGAATGTTACCAAGGATGCACTTGAATTAGCATGTAGTAAGAAAGTAGGTACACTTTATCTACTTACTTGTATTACTGATTCTTCTTCTGTTGTGAAGACGTGGCTTTGTAGGCTTGGTCACATGAGCAAGAAGGAGATGCATGTTCTTAAGCGGAAGACATATGTGTTTGACAAACTTAAGAACTGGAAATCCTTGGTGTTCTTGGAGGAGATGACAGACAGAGTTCAGTGGATGGGGCTGGATACTTTTGAGCAGGGCAGTTTGGACATGGGATTGATTCAAAGGAGCTCGTGGGTAAAAAGTCATCACTCACAGGTGAACACAGGTACCAGTATCGGTCAAAGGTAACCGATGTCGAATAGACAAGTACCGACATTGGTCATGTGCAGACCAGAGGAGTCAGTGGTGTCAGGTAGGTAGAGACCGATGTTAGCAGGATAATCAGCGTCGATGACTTGGATAGTCGCATGGAACCGATGTCGACGGATGCAGACTGTGTGGTGATCGAGGTCGGTCACTGAGATGGATTTTGGGCATACAACAAGCTGTCAAGGAGTCTCAAATGCCCATGGGGAGGACTGAAAGTGTAAGTAAGCCTCAAATTCATTGTTCCTCTTCTTTATACTCGTTGCTCACTGCAGAGTAGGAAGGATCCAAGAAATAGTGGGAGCATGGCATGAACAGGATGCAAAACCAAATGGGAGATTTGGTAGGGTTGCTAGCCGGTATGAAAGCACTGAGAAAATGGATACCTTAGTTAAAGAATAGAGAGAATGGATACATGAGATGGAAGGTCAGGTCATATGGTCTTAAGCAAGCTGTAGGATAGTGGTACAAGTTTTGACAGGTGGATGACAAAGTAGGGCTTTAGTCAATGTCAGTGTAACCATTATATTTATCTTACCAGGTGGATGATGATAGCTACATTATCTTGTTACTGTATGTGGATGGTATGCTAGCTAGCAGGTTTGTACATACAGGGTTTTGCTGAGCTAAAGGTAAGGTTAGTTCAGTGGCATGTCATGAGGAATTTGGAGCAGTGAAATTCTTTGGCATGAGAGACATGAAAGATCACAAGTTGATTTTGTCTCCAGTGGGAGCTAATGTGAATCAAGTGTTGGTGAGGTTTAATACGTAGGATGCAGAACCAGAGCACACCAAGGGTTGGATAGTTTAGTGTTCAAAATCACATGAGGTCTGGTATAGACTTGAGTTTTCCCCAGTAGTGGGAGCTATCAGAGAGTTAGGAGCCAATTCGGGGAAGTGGGTTCTCAGGTATTTGAGAGGGACCAGTAGCAGGTATACATGCTATGTAGGGTTAGAACTTCACTACATGGGTTTGTAGGTTCGGATGTGGCAGGTTACTTGGATGACAGGAGGTGCACCATAGGTTGTGTGGTGGTTGGTCTTCAGGATTAATCTTGAAGAGGGATACAAGTAAGGAAATAGATTAGACAGTGTACAGGTACAGGTATAGTGTAGCTATTTATCTCCAAGTGGGAGATTGTTAGGTTATGGAGCTAAAAGCTTCACTGATGCAGACATTGGAGGAGGGTGCTGAGTGTCACAGTCATCGACGTCATTCAAGCCAATCGACATCAGTCAGGGGTAGATAGGAAAGCAACCAACATCGGCAGTATTCGGCCGACGTCGATCACCCCCAGGCAAACAGGGACCAACGTTAGTCACCTGTGCAATTTTGAACTGCGAGTTCCATGGACAGTTCATTAATGAACCGATTGTTTGCATGAAGAAGGCTAATTATAGTCTTGAGTTGTGGATCTAATTATTGTTTGCATGAGATCTATATAATAGACTCATGGGCTGTATTATAATTTGTGCTAGTTGAGTTGAGCAAGGTTAGCTCCTTCTGTTTGTGAAGAGAGCAAGGGTGTTCCTCCTAGTTCCACAGGGGTGCTGAGTGTGTATGATCATGTTGGTCTGTAGGTGTTCTAGATCAGGGAGAAGATCCACCGGGGTACTGGTTTGGAGAATCATAAGGACTTGGTGAGGTAAGGACAAGGGTTCTTCAGGGTGTAGAGAGATCTACATGGTAACAGGTGTGTGTGCGAGGTCAAAGGAGATCTAAAAGTGGTAGCAGGATCAAAGGTGACAGCAACACATCAGAGGGCAAGAGAGGAAGGCAAGGTAGATCCTTCCATAAGTAAGATCATTTGAGTTGCAGGTTGTTGCAAGTTCATGGGAGATCTACTTGGAGTGCGTTGTGTACTCGGTTGAGTATGTATGTATACTCAATGTACTGGCAGTAGTGGATACTGACTGGTTGGAGGTGAACACCAACTCTGTGCTTGAGTTGTGTGTTGGGACCGTAAGAGAGAGAGAGCTTTGAGGAAAGAATTACTATACACTTGAGGTGTGGGAAGCCTCTGAGAGGTGTGAAGAAGAAGTGGCATCTTCTTTATTGTATTCTTTTCTGGATGAGTATTAATACAATTGGGTATTGTCTCTCATATTCTGTGTTATTTCTGAATTCTAGTTACTTGTTGCTTCTGGTTAATTCCGCATATTTAGTTGCATGGTAATCAATTGTGCTTTCGGGTCCTAATAGTTGGTATCAGAGCATGTTTGTTGTTCCAGGTGCCTGACAGAGTAGTCAACATT
The DNA here is from genome assembly GCA_037957365.1 of Torreya grandis. Classification (NCBI taxonomy): domain Eukaryota; kingdom Viridiplantae; phylum Streptophyta; class Pinopsida; order Cupressales; family Taxaceae; genus Torreya; species Torreya grandis. The sequence goes on from JARHVA010003292.1 coordinate 1,407,852, forward strand.
CACAATACATATTATGATTTTTTACTTATTAAAAATATTTTAAACATTATACCATATCTAAAAATTTTCCCATGCTTCATAAACTTCAAACTCCTCTCAGAATGCATATTCTCCTCAACTTATTTAAACATGCCTGTAGGTGGCACTTCTTGGCTTGATATTTATTAGTGCACAAGAATGGTCCTTAGATTCAGTGTTCATCCTTCATATACTATAAAAACACATTAAAATTGTTTTTTCATGGCTCCCACATCTCATTTTATCCTTAAATTCATAACCAATGTAGGGTCTATTACATTTTCTTGGAAATGGAGACATACAGGTCTATAGACCTGTAGGTTTGCATTTTCCTCATTTTAAGCCCTTTATGAAGCATTATATGATCATTATAATATTGAAACTATTTATCCATCACCTAAAAAAAATATTCATGAGCTTTTATAGCTTCATACAACTCATGGAAATATAAGGTTAGTCTCTTTAGTTCATCTTTATGCAGACATATTTGCACACAGTCTCAAACCTGAGATCACAATATGTTTGATTCGAGGAGTTGGTGATGATATCACCAATCTTATTGGAAAAATATTATAGGTATAGTAGAATATTTAAATTATAGGAAACCAATTATCCCATTGGTTTCTTTGAGACTTAAACTCATAGACATATTGACCTCCATACCTACAGATTATACACAGCCTTTAGATATGCAAGAGAACATAACTTCTCTATTGTTTTGGATCTAATTAGTGATATAAGGAGGTTTAAATGACTTTTAAGAATCAAACCATGGGAAAAATTATACCTCTCACTATTTTCATGCATTGGAGGCCCTCTTATACCAATATTCTACCTGCCACCTTGATCAACGATGGATACTTATGGAAAATAATAGGTCACCAACATGTTGTGAGGTTTTGGCATCTATGTAAGCATTAAGGAAATATTAAATGGATATGTATATAATTATAAGGAATGATAATATGATGTTACATCTTTCACTACATGCCTTCAGCTACTTGGAGCCTTGAAACATTAAAAATGCCATGGCTTCAACCTACAATCTGATCCAAACTAAAGGTTTCTTGCCTCTTTAAACTCACACATGCCAATTAAAACTTGAAATTTCATATGGAAGGATAGAAAAAACCCCTTATATCCTCTCCCATTTAATTTATACTTTTCAACAAGCTTCAAAATGCCATTTTAATGAGAAAATTGAGCTTGTAGGGGTTTTGTAGGGTTTTGGACCACCCTACCTTCTTAACATTTATTCATAAATAGTAACCCATGAAACTCATAACTATGAACATGATAAAAAGGGAATAAGGGGCCTCATATCTCAATATGATATTTTGACTTAAAATTCTCTCTCATGTCCATACCAAACTAGCTATTATGAGCTTGCCAAGAGCTCGATGGAAGAAACGAAGTGTTTTTTGCATGATTTGGACCTGTGCAAGTTTTTTGAATATGGATTTGACTTGAGGGAGATGAAGAGACAAATTTTGAAGCATTTACACATAAATATGATCCCTCTGAATATATACAAGTTAATGGATTGCCCTGTTTTAGCATTGAAAACCTTTTATAACTATCTTTTCTCATTCGAAATTGACTTAAAGTGATTTGACAAGTGTTAGTCTATACAAGTACCTTTTCCTTGACTTTACTTGACTTCACCAAGTTCAGAAAAACATTATACTTGGAAATGAAAGACTATAATAAGGGTTTGAACTAGAGATGACTTAAACAAGCTTAACACCAATAAAACACTTTACCTTAATTTCCTCAAAAATACCTTAAAAAATGTTAAAATTGTAAAATCCTCTAATTCAGACTTCTTATAAAAGGATATCTAGTGAAAAAATTCAAGTTTTTGATTAATCCCACCTATGGTAGCCAAATTTTTCTAACATCTTTGGTGACCTCCTAGGATTGAATGCCTGTTGTGTACCTTAAACTAGTTGCCTAGTCCATCGATTGGGCATTGAGTCATTTGCCCTCAAATTGAGACATAATACTTCCTTGAACAAGATGAGAAATTGAAAAACCTTCCAAGCACACAACAAACAATATATAATGCATAATAAAAAGATAAAATAAGCCAACACACTTCTACTAACAAGTACTAAGGTAAAATAAAATAATAAACAAATAATCTAACCTATACTAACCCACTCTAATAACTAGATACAGTCCTAAAAAAACCATTCATTGGTAGCACAAAGTAGATGCCTTTCTTCACCAAGCTCATGTGGTTAACAAACATAATATCAACCATGAAAAACTAGAAAATAAGCATTTGTATGCTGGTCTTGACATCCTCTTTTTCTTCAAAATCAACATTATACACCTCCTCCACCTTGCTTAAAGCATGAATGATCAAGTATGTGTGATTGGACTGATCTTGCATATGTTTAGGCTCATCTTCTTGTTCTGAAATGAACATGGTGGGTAATGGATCTTCATTGTTAACCTCTAATTAGGCTAGATAACAGATAAGACATGTTATTTTGGTAGTATATAGCTCACCAATATTTTCTTCATAACCAACCTATCCATACCATCCATAAGCTGACTGATCAAACTGAATAAACTAAGATGGACCTTGGGGCATACTTGTAAGATGGGCTTCTAGAGGAAATGCATTTTGACACTTGAGAGTTTAAGGATAATGGAGGTCTGTTTCATCTTCCAAAAGTGAACAAGAGTTTTAAAAATTATTGAGAGGTTGATAAATTTCCTTAAGAACATCAAACAAGTCATCATTAAGTATAAATACCTTTTGGAATATCAAAATTGAAGGACTAATTCTTCCTTGCACATTGACTTACTTGCTAAAGCTACCTTCTTTTATCTTTTCTAGCTTATACTCTCCTTGAAGAAGAGTGAATCCTGATGCAATTACCTTAATCAAGTCTTCAAACTTCCTTTCATTCACTTGTAGATTTATCAGGTCATCTTGTAGAAAATTAAACCCCTCTTTGAAGTAAGGAAGAGGCTCATCTACTTGAGGGAAACCATGAAGTTCAAATTAGAAATTTACCTTCTTAACTTCCTCATACTTGGATTCCATCTCACCCACTATTGTATGGTCATCTTGAACCTACTCATCAACATAAAATCCATGCCAATATGGTTGATTTACTTGGTCATTCATGACACTTTGAAGACATGACTATGATTCTAACATTGCCAACTCATCAAGTCTTGCTTTCTCTTCATCTCCAAAGATTGATTTTCATCTTTCCTTACCAAGTGGTGTTCCAATGATGAACTCTTCATCATATACACTTAAAGTATCCTCTTCATAGCCTTCTTGATGCTCGACTACAATTGTAACTTGATCTTCCTCTTTGCCTTCTCATATAACATGTTTTCCCTCAATAAGGGGTTGTTCAACCTCACAAACAAGCTTTAGGATCTCATGATCAATGAACTTATCCCTCTTCTCTCTCCATCCACCTACCAATCCATCAAAAATTGATGTGCTTTTGTCTTCAACTTTCTCCACAAGTATTTCCTTCTTTATTTGAAAGCTCTCTTGAATTGACCTCCATGATGGGAAAGTTTTAGGTTCTTGAGGAGGGAGGGGTGGGGTTTGAATAGGTTCATGAATTGCATTTAAGCTTGGGGTCTCTCTCTTATTTTTAATTCCTTCTTATATATACTTCCATGATGGGAAGGTTTAGGGCTCTTGAGGAGAGGTAGATGATACTTGAATAGGTACACGTTCCTTTTTGGCGTCAACTTATTTATTTAAGCACGACACATATTTCTTCCCCTAGGACTCTACAACTTACTTCCAACTTGGAACCTTGGACTTAAGAGCCTCCTCTTGATGTTGTTTTGTAGTTTGAGGTGTGGATAATGGATTTGAGAAGCTTACAAGTTGCCTTGGAGACTCATCAAATGTATGATTTTAGAAGAGCATAGGATAAGGTTCATGAGGGAGCTAAGGTTGAACTTGATGAAAAATATGTGGGGTTTTCATAGAATCAAGCATTTTTTGATGGCTTATTGTAAGTTGGAGTAAGTTAGGAACATAAAAGGACTGACTTAGGATTGAACAAGGTAATTGAGATTGAAGAGATTTCAATTCTTGCTCTTCCCATCTTACTAATCTATCCTTCATACATTGGTTCAAACCCTTTATTTCTCTCCTTTAATTGGTTAGGACATGCTTATTTCACCTCTCAAAGGCTACCCACTCACTCCCTAAAACCATAATGAGTCATTTAGCTTTTGAATGAGATGACTAGGGACAACTCGACCAAATTTGACACCCTCATCTACCTTTATCATCACCATTTCATTCCTTAACATCTTCATGAGCAACTGATAATATTGTTCCTTCTCAGCTTGTATTTTCTTAGCTATACACTCCTTATATGTTAACTTCTATTGATGGGAAGCTTGATAGGACTGATATGAAGGGTGACAAGCTTGGTAAGGTTGATGAAGAAAGGAAGGAGGATAGTGCTCTTGATAGCAAGACTGATCACATTAATAGCTACGGTCATATGGAGGGTAAGTAGGGTAATTTTAGGGATGGTATGGATCAACATAGGACTAAAGTGGTTCATTAGGCTATTGATAAGAACCAATATGCTATAACTAGGGCTCACCAACATGAGTAAAATATAATTCTATTCCAAATTTAGCCATGAAACCTTATGAGAAAGACAAAATACAAAGATTAATTACTTGTAAGAATGCCTAGGTTGTTAAAACCAATTAATTATGTTTATATTCACCATTGGTTGTTGTGTTCATGCCTCCAAAGTTTGATATATTTAAGATCACACCAATCACTCTTCAATGGATGAAGTTTCTTATCCCATCGAGTATGCCAAAATTGTTATCAACAAAATTTCCACCGTTGAGGAGGTTGTTCAAGCCTCCTCACTTAAGTGATAACATGGAAAAAAATGTAAGATATGGGTGGCCTAAATTAGTAAGGCAAATATCTAGATACGTCTAGCTCCCTTGATGCTATCATATGTCAAACTACCACTAGATCTAATACTTGCTTATAAGGGAAAAGGGATAAAAAAGATTGAAAATAAACTAATTTAGGGAGGTGATGTACCAAATTAATACCCTCCACTTGAATATAATGTACTAAGAACATGAGTTAGGCATGAATCGAATCACACTACTCAACACAGACCTTCAAGCATGAATGTTTTAATATGGAGGTCATAAACAATGTATTAAATGAGAGGCCTAATTAAGAGATCTAAGAAAGACACTAATGATTGAAATCACTTCCAAACTTAGCAAAGCTACCTCAAACTCACCATGTGACTTAAAAAGAGGCAATTCATTTGGAAAGAGGTAGGAGAGGATAAATGAGAGAGAGAGTAAAATTAATACTACTATCATTCATTAATAATCACATAAGTACACTAGTTGAAAGCATTTGAGAAGGTAAGAATCAGCTTTATACAACATTCAAAGGCATAGTACAAGTGTTTAGTTGAATAGGGATTCACCATGATCAGCCAAAGTATCCATAAAAAGCCATTCAAGGCTGCATATATCGGAGAAAGTGAGAAGAAGAGTGAGAGAGAGAGGTGTAAGAAGATTAATGACAAGTTTCATCTCCTAAGAAAAGAAGTTAAATCAAGAAAACTATTAAAGAGCAGTCTTAAGAACTCCTTCAACATGTGTCAACTTGATGTGATCTTCTCCCTCATCAAGGGTGGCATGGAATGATCCTTCACCTTCTAGGATGACTCATCAACCTTGTTTAAAACTATCCATTCTTGGTTAAGGAGGATTTACAAGCTTGCGTTTTTGCATGTTTCACTATTGATCATGATTACTTGAGCTATCCAATGCCATAGTTATCTCTTCAAGGCTAATTTTATCTTGGGAGAGAGTGAGAAATGAGTTTCAAACTTATTCATGTTGCCAAGAACCTACAATTCAACCTTCTTGATGCAAGACTAATCACCTTTCTACTCTTAAACCTAGTTAGCCACTTGAAAATTGTACTATCATTATGAAGACCTATTAAATGACTTGTGAATTGCCAAAATACCTCTATATTGGCTTAATAAACCTCTATAAATGGTTAGGAAGATCTATAGAGCTCAAAACTCTACAAATTGGCTCCAAAAGGCAATTTTTAGGCCATATATTCGTACATTTCCTCCCACATATGTGAGATAGTGACTCATTAATGTGATCTTAGGTTTTAAAAGGCAATTTAATTAGTTTTTATGCAATTCAAGGGAATTTCAAGCCATTATAATGATTATATCTCCATGGAGCTCTTATAAGGGTTTGAAGTGGGCTATCATCTTAACAATGATTCATAAATATGAGGGGCCTAATCCTTGAACCAATGCCAGATGATTTTAACACAAATGGGTCCCCTTCTATTGATAATAGCTTTAGGTCCCATGCAAATCCTCCTACAAGTTTAGTGAAAAAATTTAGGCCCTCTCGAGCTCACAAGACTATGTGTGAGACCAAGAAAGAGAGAAAGTTTGGAGTTAAAATGCAAATTTGATGCTTGGTTTGAGTTTTATATGATAATTTTAGGTATTTAAAATCCTTACCAAGGTATGAATGTGGTCTTCTATATATATCAACCTATCATTTAGTTCAACATCCTATAGAAGTATAGGTTAGGGTTTGAAGGCAATTAGGCCAACCTGACCCTAATGGCCTTGTTTGGAGTTGTCTTCATTATCCCAGGCTCTAATCATTGTGAAAAACCATATAATTATTATTAATGAATTTATTGATCATCATAACCCCATTCTTCATGGATAAATTCTTATTGTCCTTACACTTTGAAGACAAACTTGAAAACTCTCCATTAGGCCTGCAAGTGCATAGACTAGGTTTCTTGAGTAGTCAACAATCACAATGCATTCTATGATTGTTTCCTTATTATAAAAATAATTAAAACCTTATAACATATCAAAAAATTTATTCACACTTTATAAGCTTAAAACTCCTCTTGAATTGTATATTCTCATCAACTTATTCAAATAGGCCTTTAGGTGGCACTTCTTGGCCTAATATTTATTAATACACAAGAACGGTCCTTCAATTCAGTGTTCATCCTTAATATACACTAAAAACACATTACAATTATATGATCATGTCTCTCACATATAATTTTATCCTTAAACTTCATATCTAATGTAGGGTTTGTTACATTTTCTTGGAAATGGAGACCTACAAGTTTGCAGACTTGTAGGTCTATATTTTCAACATTTTAAGTCCTTTATGGAGCATTATTTGATCATTATAATCTTGATAATATCTATCCATTATCTCAAAAAAATATTCAAGAGGTTTTATAACTTCATAACTCTCATGGAATGCAATATTAGTCTCTTTAGTTCATCTTTATATAGACAAATTCGCACAAAGTCTCAAACCTGTGATCATTGTAGGTTTGCTTGGTAGAGTTAGTGATGATATCACCCATATTATTGGAAAAATATTATAAGTATGGTAGAATATTACAATTATAAGAAACTATTTCTCCCATTGGTTTCTTTGATACCTAAACTCATATCCATATTGACCTCTATACCTATAGATTATACATAGTCTTTAGATATGCATGAGAACATAACCTCTATGTTATTTTGGATCTAATTAGTGATATAAGGAGGTTTTAATAAGTTTTAATAAGCTAACCATGAAACAAAAATCTACCTCTCACTCTTTTCATGCATTGGAGGCCCTCATTTACCAAGATTCTATCTATCACCTTGATCAATGATGGATACTTGTGGAAAATAATAGGTCACTAGCATGTTATGAAGTTTTGGGGTCCATACATGCATTGAGGAAATCTTAAATGGATATTAAAATCATTAGATGGAATGAAAAGATGATGTGATATATTTCACTACATGCCTTCATCTGCTTGGAGCCTTGAAACATCAAAAACTCCATGTCTTCAACCTGTAACCTACACCAAACTGAAGGTTTATTGCTTCCTTAAACTCACACGTGCCTAGTGAAACTAAAAAAATCATATGAAAAGATATCAAAAACCACCTATATCATCTCCCATTACATTTATACTTTATAACAAGCTTCAAAATTCCATTTTAATGAGAAAATTGAGCTTGCAAGGGTTTTGTAGGGTTTTGGACCACCCTACCTTCTTAACATTTGTTTATAAAGTCTAGCCCATTAAACTCCTAACTATGACCATGATTTGGAAGGGACTAAGGGGCCTCATCTCTAACTATGATATTTTGACCTGACTTTCTCTCTTCTATCCATACCAAGCATCTAAAATTGGCCATTATGATCTTGCCAAGAATTCAATGGAAGAAAGGAAGTGTTTTTTTGCATGATTTGAACCTATGCAAGTTTCCTGAACATGGATTTGACTTGAGGGAGATTAAGAGACATATTTTGAAGCATTTCCACCTCAATATGATCCTTCTAAATATGTACAAGTGAATAAATTTCCCTCGTTTGGTGTTGGAAACCTCTTGTAACTACCTTTTTTCATTTAAAACTGATTTAAAGTGATATGACAAGTATTAGTCTGTAAAAGCACCTTTTTCTTGACTTTAATTGACTTCACCAAGCTTAGATAAATATTAGACTTGGACATGAAAGACCTCTAATAAGGGTTTACGCTAGAGATGGCTTAAATAAGATTAACACCAAGAATACACTTTACCTTAATTTCCTAAAAAATACCTTAAATAATGTTAAAATTGTAAAAGACACTCATTTGGACCTCTTAGAAAGGGAGACCTAGTGAAAAAAGTCATGTTTTTGAGTAAGCCCACCTATGATAGCCAAATCTGGCTAATAGGAAAAATATGACATATTTGTTAAGTGTGAAGTAGTTTATAGATGCTTGATAGTGTAGACAATAAATCTAAATTATATATCACCTTAGTCTTGTGCACTTAGAAAATGCCTATCATGGTTGTACCTTTCAATTTTAAGACCTTACTAATACCAAAAGGCTTGCATTCATTATATTTTTGTGCTAAATTACTTAACTCTTAGTCTAACCACTATTATTCTGATGACTAGGCCTTTTATAATGTACCAAATATTGTAAACCTGATTATTATCCTTCTCTATTAATTTTGGACCTATACTTGTTTTCTATCTTCTTAGACACTTACATCCTAATAGAGGCCTACATTGATGCAAGTGCCCATTTTCAAACTAAGTGTCTAGTGCCCAAAAGTCATTGAATCTACAAATGAAATGTATCCTAAAGATTAGCTTATGTGCTTTAATGTGAGATGTTTTTAAAATGGATTAGTATATATTCAAGATCAACCCTAATTCATTCCTCACCTATAAAATAATGGGAACTCATAACGTAACTTATGAAGAGCACTCAATCAAGCATTTAAGTGAGCAAACATGCTTTATTGTCCTTATTTCCATATTAGGCATAAGATTAATATCCATATAGGTCTAAAGTACTGAAGGAGCATCTCATGAGCTGTATTTGCTAAGTTACAAGCTAGGTCACTCTATGTACTTGCTTATCACACATTGAATACTATTGCACACACAAGACAACACATAGGGGAGAACTATATAATTATGAGCTCCTCTTAAAATAATTGGCTATTTAAATAATGCCCAATGATAGACAGGTCCTTGGGGTGGCTTGACACTGTTTTTTCTAACCCATTTTTCCCATAATCACTCAAAGGGTGAGGAAGCTAGTGTTTGATAATTTTACAAAGACAAACAACCTATGCACATTCTAGATACATCATATTAAAGTTGATAAAAAATCAAAAATATCTAGGTGGTTACATCTAAATCTAGTCTTTATTTTGTACTTGACACCTGTGTCTAACTTAGACACTAGCATCGATGCAATTATCCAGATATAACACAAGTGTCTGAGGCCATAAAGTGTAAAATTATAGAATTTAATGACTATTCCATAATCCTAATCTAGTCCACTTCTAACCTATTTCAGCCTAGATCTACATGTGCATAGTAAACTAAGTACTTTTATTTTCAATTTATTACAATATCAATTAATAATTGTACTTTCTATTTTTGGCATATCCTAGAACTATAAATTTAGAATATTTTTATATGAGCTTGTAAATTAATTTGACTAGTATAGATCTATGTATCACCCTTGTGATTATTCATTTTTATATTATTAACTCTTTGTACCCTTATACCATCAATTTAGGGTTAAACATTTGGTGAACCCAAATTTTGTGTCTATTTATGAAACTCCTAGTGCATTTTGGGATTTTTTTTGATTTATATGTTTCTAAAATTCATTTAAAAAATTAGCTTAATTTCAAAATCAAAAGCATACATAATGAATTGTTCCCTAGAGTTTATGTGCCTCTCTTAACCTGTCCTCATTTAAGTATTTAGAACATTTCAAATAGAAAAAATGGAGCCTCTTGCCCTTCCTAACTAATGAGGGTGATAGCTATCATCCCTCTAATTAAGTCCATGTAATCACTCTTCCAAGGGATATGAAGGCCAAACCTATGATCTCAAATGAAGGGAATAATTATGTCTTTCCTCACACCCCCTTACATTTATTGTAAATGACATGTGTATCCATATCTAATCTAATGTACCTAGGGTTTATGCTTATGAGGCCCTAAAATATCAAACTACCACTATGAACAAGTTAATAGAAGCGTTACAAAAGTTAAACCAATATTTGAGCTCAAAGTACAATCACTACAAAATCAACTTTTACATAGACAAAACTCAAAATGTGCTAGCAATACGCACACCTTTGCATCTTCTCCCAATGTCATGTCCATCAAAGGATAATTTTGAAATCAAGATTTCAAATAAAATCCACTTATGATAATTGATTTATGCAATATGCAAAAGGCTAATATAAGTCAAAGTGAGATTCTAAGGGTATTGCTTATACACAACTTGATCACCTTACCACCTCTACAACCTCTTAGAAGAACAAAATATTATTTCCAATATCATAGAATGTATGGGCATCACACAAATAATTATTTAGTTCTAAATAAGAGGATACACTACATAGTTGATAGTGGTGATCTTACCATTGATACATCTCACTTTAAAACATAAACATTCAAATATTCTAAAAGTACCAAAAAATTTCAAATATTAAAAAATCCAAAAATATTCATAATTTCCATGTTTTATTAGCTCCTTGGCATCTATATTTTCTATTCCATATTGTTAGATATCATATCATTTATTTATATACACAAACATATTTTTTGCACATCTTTTAAGTGTGATATAAGCATACCCAAACACATGATATAAACACATACAAATGTTGGGCCTTCCCTCTACTCATGTCATCAGTACGCTGGGGGCATCCACTTTTTTTATCATGATACACCTAGGTTATATTATTCTATGATCAATTTCCATTATCATGTTTGAGATTATGTACTTACACATGCTTTTATCCATGCTTAGATATTTCACAGTGTACTTTATATGTTATGTACTTAATGTTTTTTACTAACACATATATACATGGGATAGTATGATATGCTTATGTTGGTTACTCACAATTCCATTCTTTCATTTTTTGCACTTATTTGAGTATGTTCCTTTCTTGTTATTATCTTTTATTCTATTGCTTATTCGATCATTTGAATGTGCTCCATTTCTTGTAGGCCCCATGCCTTTATTTACCTATTTTAACATTTGCATATGTCATTATTTGTTGTATGTGGACTTTTGCACATGTCATTCTATGCTTTGTGGACATGTGACTAATTCATGTCCCTTTGATCATGTGGAATTTGAACATTCCCCTTGTATGAGGTCTCCTTGGACCATTGCATTTTATTTTTCTCTTGAATGCTCTTGTGTGTGCGCTTGATTACTTATTTAGCTTGTATTGTTACTCTCTAGACATTGGCATAATTTATCATGCATCTTAGGACATGATGTGATCATATACTATGTACCTTATTACTACATCTACCTAGACATGCTACTCCTATATGTTATATGATCCATACATAGATTATATAGTTCTCTTATCCTTTTGAGGTAAGGTAACTACTAGATTCTACTTCCCCTCACCTCAGAGGGCCTTGAGGGATATCTGTGGGGACATGCCATAGAGGCATGGTTTCCACATTTTCATAGTTTTAAATTATAGTGGGGGCATGTTATGGAAATGTTTTTGACACACTCACATAGTTCTTATATTCTCCATATTTAGTGGGGTAATGTCATGGGAACATGTCTTCCACAATTGAAAAATATCAAATTTGGCCAAATTTCACTATTATATGATTCAAATACAACATTGGTACCATTATTATACCCATTTTTCAGGTTGAGACATATATGAGGTACATATTCCATGCAAAAATAACACCTTAAATTAAATAATCAAATCAACTTAAAAATTTCAAATACTACTGTGGACTGTTATCATACCTAAGATGGGCTTTTATGGACTTTATTGATCCAATGTACTGCTGTAGTTGGTTCAATTTTTGGTAAGTTTGAGGTGATTAAATCACTTAATATTTCTAAATGTATAAGTTAGACTTGATTAAATCATCTAAATTCACCATATTTATAGGATAGAGTGATTAAATCATCCACCCTCACTAGATATATAGTGTGAGTTTATTGGATCACTCAAACTCACCAGGTTAAAAGTATGATTGGTTTGCACAATTGAGATAAGGTCAATGTATGTGTGGCAACTCACATTTTTTCTAATATTGGGGCATGGTGTACTACAATATCTATATATATGTATGCACTTTCAAGTTTCCAAATTATCCTAATCTCAGCTCTAGGGCTTCATAAGAAAACATCTCTTCAACTCAAATTGACAAAAGGCATGATGGTTTCATTATTACATAGGTGTAATCCTAAACTTGATATCTTTACTTTTAATTATTTTAAGTTATTTCAATTCCATATTCAATGCATTGATTATATACTACAACATGCTCTTAGTTTTAGGTCAATCACTGATAAAAAACTCAAGCTGGACTCATGCAAAGGCAAGGTATTTTATACACACCTAGGTACACATTTATTTTCCATTAAACTAGTAATCTCATTACTAGATTAAATGGGAGGGATGTAGACACTAAATCTAAATTATATAGCACCTTATTCTTGTATAATTGACAAATACCTATCATGATTGTACCCTTCAATTCTAAGACCCTTCTACCACCAAAAGGCTCATATTCACTACATTTTTATGTTAATTTTCTTATCTCTTTGTCCAACCACTATTATTCTAATGATTAGGCCTTTTATATAGTGAAAAATATTATAAATCTAATCATTATTCTTCTCTACTAGTTTTGGACCTATAAATGTTCTCTAGATTCATGGATACTTATGTCCCAGTTAGAGGCCTATGTCAATGCAAGTGCCCATTTTCAAACTGAGAGTCCAGTGCCCAAAAATGATTTAGTGTAATATATTTTTAAAAGGGATTGGTATATATATATATAATAACAACCCTCTTTCACTCCACACCTAACAAATATTGGGAACTCACATGATAAATTACCAAGAGCACTCAATCAAGCATTCAAGTGAGCAAACCTACCCTATTCATCCCTATTTTCATATCAAGTATAGGATCAATATCCCTAGAGGTCTGAAGTCTTGAAGGAGCATCCCATGAGCCATATTTTCTAAGTTATAAGTTAGGTTACTCTATGTACTTCCTTATTACACATTTAATCCTTATTCACACATAATCCAACATATAAGGGATAACTACATAAGTCTGAGGCCCAATTCAAAGTATTGGATATGTAGGCAACACCCATTGATAGAGGCATCCTTGGGGTAACTTAACACCGTGTGCTTACTAACCCTTTTTTCCCACAGTCACTCCAAGGGTGAGGAAGTTAGGGTTTGATAATTTGACAAAGAGTGATAACTTATGTGTGATATCTAAATCATTAGAAGAAATGCAAAAAAAACCTAAAAGGCTCCAGGTGATCACATTTAGATCCACCCAATATTACATATTATACACCTATGTCCAACTTAGAAACTAATGTTGATAATGCAATTATCCAAATCCAATGCAAGCATCTGAGGCCATAGAGTGAAAAAAATCTAGAATATGATGATTGTTATCGAATCTTGACGTAATCCACTTCCATCTTGTTTCAACCCAGATTTGCGGGCACATAGTAAACCAACTAGGTACTCTTATTTTTAAATTATTGCAATATAATCAATAGTTATACTTTCAATTTTTAGCATATCTCAATATTATAAATTTATAATATTATTTATTTGAGTCTGTAAATTAATTACCTTGTTATAGATGTATTTATCACCCTTGTGCTTATTCATTTCTATATTATTAACCCTTTGAACCCTTGTACCATCAATTTAGGGTTAAACATATAGATAAGTGACAAGTGAGTATTAAGTGTGGGTTTTATTTTTATTTATATGAGTTCATTTGGGTAATTTCTCATGTCAGTGACACGTTAAGTGAATGGGACAAACTATAAAAAGGGTCTAATTTTGAAAAATAGTCATTGCTAGGTGAAGGGTGGTAATGTCAACATCAAGATGTTAATGTTGATGTTATTATCTCAATGTGATGTTACTATCTAGTAGATAGGAATGTAAATGTGGTGTTATGGAAATGTTTGAGTAGGATATTTATCTACTTTAACAAAGACCAAAGTGTCCTTGTAGGTGATTGATAGAAACTTAGAATAGATCAAGATCATAATTAGTATGTAGGCATGTGGGAATGGTGAGTAAGAACTATTTGAATATGCAAAAATCATGTAGGATAAGTGTAGATCAAGATTGACATTGCCAAGTCTCAAATACTAGGTTTCAGTGTCTACAAATGTCCCCATTTTATTCTAGTATACATGCAATGAAAATACTAGAGTAAAAGGATAAAGTTATACCTAAATGTGTACAAAATAATTTGTCTTTAGGAGAATGATCCAAATATGTAGTCTACCCCAAGAAAAACCTACAATGATAATTTATTCATTAGTGTGCATAGAGTGAAGTTTGAAATCTGAATTACATTTGAAACTTGAAACTTGAAAAGAGCAAGGAATTAGTACACCTGTATGTGAGTAAATTGTGTTTCCCTGTAACTTATTGGAGATGATGTTTCCTTTTTGAATCAATATGTTTGAGGTTTATTAATCCCAAATTTTAAATATAACTACAGAAAGGGTCATGGATTAGAGGACAAATGCCCTAACCCATATATAAAGGGCCCAACATTGGTCTTGTAACCGAAGATGATAAGTTAAGAACCACAAAATAAATGGGTTCACCATGGGTAATACCATGATAATTGAGAATTATTTAACCTCAATGCACATTACCTCAAAATCATGAATCACTCATTTTATAAGGACTTATAGATTTAGGGTTGTTCCACACTTGAAAATACTTGTAAATGTGCATGAACTAGCATCATGCCCCATTGAATCAATATAAATTATGATCTATCATAATGTGCATGAACCAACATCATGCCTAAATGAAATTGGAGTAGTACCTGTGTTTAAGAATAAATATCATGCCTAATTTAATATGTATATGATGTATATGTGTGGATGAACTAACAATTTGCTTAGCTGATTTTTTCTTATAGAATGAGTACATGTGCCTTGTACATGCCCCTAAATATATCTAAATATGTATCATTATGAAATATGTCACTCATGGAGTGTAAAATGGATTACATATGCCTTGTGTATGCCCCCAAAATCTATTTGAAGATTGTAAATAACTATCCCAATCTGATTTCTAAACCACATTTGAACTTTGAAATTTGTCTATTATACTCAAATTTGCTCATGGAGACTTTAATATCTATGACAAATCCCATTAACATGACCCTATTTTAAGGTGAGGGATGGATCTTGAAATTCACTTATCTCAAGGGAATGGTGAAATATATTGTGTTATGTATAAATTCAATCACATGTAAAATCAAGTCAACACATAGAGGGTATGTCATCAAAGTAATGTATATATCATCAAGGCATGCATGTAACATATGTAATATAGGAATATATAAGTGGTATGTAAAGATATATGTACCAAAACCCGATACACAAAGGGGAGGTACATGATATGGATTACATCACTTGCGAACATAATAATCACACAAGCTCAACAAGTTTAATATGCAATGTCCCACAATAACATATAACGTCACACATAAGGCTAAGGGGTTGCATGCAAGGGATGTAAATATGTCACTAAAATGAAATGTTAAGGAGATACAAATAAGAGACATAATTGATTCAACAAATAAGGCTAAGGAACCATAAATAAGAGGTATGAATACCATAACAAACAAGTCTAAGTAGCCAAAAACAAGAGGCACAAACACTATAACAAACAAGGATAAGGAACCACAAACAAGACATAAAAATACAAGAACAAACAATTATAAAGATCCTTAAACAAGGGGCATAATTACTACAACAAAAAAGGTTAAAGAGCCACAAAAAGGCCTAGCATCCACACACAATAGTCAATAATAACTAGCCTATCATACAAAAGTGTAGACACCTAAAGTTGGTCAAGCAAACTCAAATATTATGTCTTGCTATGAATTTGTATTTAGAGGATCCTAGTGATAAATTAAGACCCCATTGATGCATGTTAATTTTAGTCCTATGTATCTCTTATCATTATTTCACACACTAATGTCTCAATGTATTTATTCGAGTGTTATTATTCTAGGTCACTTCTTATCTGAGTCACATAGATCCATGTTCCTATTTTTCCTTCATCCTATTATCTTATTATTTTTATATAATACTACCCTATTTGGACTATCATGCTCTAATAGGTTTTTCAAAAGGGTTGTTCTTGTCCAACACACTTTTAATTTTTTTTTCCAAAACATGTTTCATTTGGGTCTCTTTTTATGTCTATTTTACCCTTCTTCGAATCAATTGGCACGTCAATGGGTTTTTTAAATTAAAAAATTAGTAGTCTTATATTTATAAGGTTCCCTAAGGCATTTTACATCTAACACTTATCTATCCAACAAAAGCATATTATAGTTAGCTCAACATTTATATAATTATCTAAGGTTTACATCGCATATCTATATTGCATACTTGGAGCAAAGGAAAACCTAGATGAAAGAGCATTTATATTCATAGTTGGATATGATTCTAGTTATGCACACATAGTAGAGGGACAAATACATTGTCCTAAGGTCCCTATTTTTGGGTTATGTAGGTAGTACCCAGTTAAAAAGGGTTATAAGGCTATCTCAACCATTCCCAGTTCCATATTTTTTCTCTTTTTGCATTTGATATATGTTTGGTTTATGTGCATGAATTTTGATAGGGTTTTTGAAGAAGAGAAAGTCAAACATAGGTTACATTATATGATCACACATTTGTGATAGGCTAAAACACATCTATAGGCAAAGTCACATAGATCATCAAATTTATAGTTTCATGATAAGAGCAACCCAGACAACAACACACCTTAAGGACAACATAATAGGGCACCACAGTCTAAATCCATCGATCTTAACATTCATTAATTAATTTATTTATCCACCTTGATTAACTAAGGTAGGGATTTAGGGCCTCCCTCATCAGTTATATAGCCCCCCCTTAGCTATCTAGTCATGTTCTTTTCTTTAGAAGTCATAATAACCACATCAATGGATCTAAAATTACCCTAGTCAGTCTTTCAATCAACCATAGTCACCTATACTCTGTATTCTCTGAAAACAAGTAAGTTGCCCATTCCTCCATGTGTTTTTGAATCAAATCTCTAATTGCTCATATCATAATTATAAGTAGGTGTATGTTTTAATGCTCATTGATTGTTCACCTACTTTAATCAGTTACTTGTATTATTATATTAAAACTCTATTTAATCACAAACATGATATAACATATTGGTAAACCTGTTCTACTTATTGACCATTACAAGCCCTAGTGTCATCCCTATTATTTTCCTTCTAATTTTTTCTCTTCTCAGAGTTTCAAATTATATTTTGATTTCTCTTTTATGTTGGATTGTGTGTTAGCATTAGTTTATATTTTTCTTTTTATTCTCATTTTAACTTTTAGAAAATTTAAAATCATTGATAAGGAATCTCTTCCTCCTCATCCAATTGATGCATTCTTACACATTCCTTACAATTATAATAAAGAATGGACTAATTATCAAGATGTTTTGTTATATACTTATATCAAACATGACTATGTGTATAATGATTATGAAGAAAATTATCCAAGTGACTATCAAAGTGTTAAGGAAAGTAGTGTAGATGCATGATATTCCCCTACTTCTTCCATTGTATCTATACCAAGCCAAGTGAAAAAAGTTAACAATATAATTACAAAGGAACCTCTTATTGGTGATGCATTATTTGATAAGACTCCCAGGTTATCAATTTTTTTTTCTACATCTCTTTTATTTTCACAATATAAAGTAAAGAAGATTAACATTCCATTACGTGACAAAAATGACAACTGTGTATCTCAAAACTCATATTATATTTATATTAACATTAATTTTACATATATGATAATGGTATAATTAAGGTAAAAATGCACATGCATATCCTATCATTTCTCCTTGTGACACTTAAAATGTTGTTTTTTCAAATGTTCATAATGAAGCTAGTATTCCTTTCAAATGTGAGGACACTCTAAACAAAGTAGAAAATGCCAATGTTTATCCTCGTTTCTCCCCTTCTCAAAATGAAATTATTTCCATTTCCATTGTTAATAATGAAAGTTGAGATTCAACAAATATTCCATGTAATGATATTTTTGATAAATTAAAAAGTACAAATATATCTCTTACACCCTCTTCTAGTGAAAATGAATGTGTGGTTATTCCAAATGTTGTTTCTACAAGTCAAAAACAATATGATAATGATGAATATTAGAATGATAATATTACTTAGTTTGTTTACTTTGTGCATGTAGATCTATTCTAAAACATGTTAGAAGTAGACTATATCAGGACCCTAAAACAATCATCATATTCTAGAAATTTTCATTCTGGGGCCTTAGACACTTGCATCAAATTTGGCTGGTTACGTTGACATTACTATCTAACTTGGACATAGGTATATAACATGGAATATAAATTATATATAGGTGCAACCACATATAGACTTCTAGGTTTTTAGTCACCTTCACTTTGGTGTGTTTAAATCTTGTGCATAAGGTGTCACTCTCTATCAAATGATCAAACCCTAGTTTTTTTCCCTTGGAGTGACTAGGAAAAATGGGTTAGTGGGAACATGGTATCAATATACCCCAAGTATCCCTTTGTTATTTGGATCTAACTACATAGCCAATACTCTAAAGAGGGCCTTAGATTTGTGTATCTCTCCAATACATGTTGGCTTAAGTATGCATAAGGATGCCACAAGTGATAAGTAAGTACATATAGTGACATAACTTTTAAATTATAAAATATGACTCATGGAGTTATCCATTAGCAATTCAAACCTATATATGGGTTATCCCTATGACTAATATTAAAAGAGGAGAAAATAAGGAAGCTATACTAATTTAAATGCTTGATTGGGTACCTTTGGTAAGTTGCTTTGTGAGTTGTTAGGTCTGTGCTAGGTGAAGAATGAAAGAGGGATGATATTTTATATATATCAACCCCTTTTGAAAATATCTCACATTAAAGCACTCAGGCCAACCGTAGGTATACATTTAATTTATAATTTTATGACTCTAGGGAACTAGACACTTAGTTTGGCACATGACACTATAATCGACATAGGCATATGACTAGTACATAAGTGTCTAGGAAGCTATAAACTATGTACAAGTCCAAAACTTGTAGAAGATGATAAAAATTAGGTTTAAAGTATTTTGAAGAATATAGAAGGCTTGGTTGTGAGAATAACATATGTTTAGACTAATATATAATAAATAGGCATAAGAGATAGTAGATGCAAGCCTTTTGGCAATAGGAAGGTCTTAGGAACTAAAATTTAAAAGCATGAGAAGTAATTTCCAAGTATATAAGACTAAGGTCCTATATAATTTAGATTTAGTGTATAGATTCCCCTCATTTAATCTAGTAATGTAATTTATAATTTGAAGGAAAAATATTGCATACCTGGGTTTGTGTAACACACCTTGTCTTTGTGTGAGTCCCACTTGAGTCATTAACTAGTGATTGACCTGAAACTAAGAGCATGTTATAGTATATAATATAAAATTTAAATAAATTAAAAATGCTTGAAAGTAAAGAGAGAAAGGTTAGGATTATACCTATGTATCGATGCAACCATCTTACCTTTTGGTAATTTGATTTGAAGATATTATTTGTTGTGAAGCTTTGGAGTTGAGATTAGGACCATAGTAAAACCTAAAATTGAAAACATATATAAATATTGAAGGGTAACTTTCACTCAACCTTAGAGAAAAAGTGATTTGCTACCTGATAGTTGAGATTAGCTTAACCATGCAACCCAATCATACTTATAACCTAGTGAGTGTGAGTGATCCAAGTCAACTCACACTATAAATCTAGTGTAGGTGGATTATTTGATCATTATATCCTTTAAACTTGTTAATATTGAGTGATGTAATCACCTCTACCTTAACAAAAGTAAACCGACTATTGAAATAAATTGGCTTAATAATAGTCTATAAAAGTCTTTCCTAGTGTAGGCTAAAGTTTTTAGAAGTATTTGAAATATGAAAGCTTATTTGATTTTAAAATTTATAGTGTTATTTTGCATGGCATATGCACCTTATATATTTTTAAAGATAAAACCTGGGTATAATAATGGTATCAATGTATATAATTCTGCCACAAGTGTGTATATGAATCATATAATAATGTAATTTGGTCAATTTTGGATTTTTTCAAGTGTGGAACATGTTCCCATGACATGCCCCTAATATAATCTAAAACTAAGTATTGGTATAGGTGTGTATAACATGTTTTCATAACATGCCCCCACTGTAATTTGAAACTAAGAACTAGTATAGGTGTGGAGAACATGTTTCCATAACATGCCCCCATTATAATATGAAATTGAGAACTAGTATAGGTGTGGAGAACATGTTTCCATAACATGCCCCCACTATAATCTAAAATTGAGAAGTATTGTAGGCATGGAGAACATGTTTCAATAACATGCTCCCACTATAATCTAAAATTGAAAACTTGATATAGGTGTGGAGAACATATTTCCATAACATACCCTCATTGTAATCTAAATATGAGAACTGTATATAGGTGTGGAAGCCATGCCTTTTAGGCATGCCTCCACTAAAATCTAAAACTATGAAAGTTTGAAAGACATGCCCCCACTGATATTTCCTGCTTTTAATGTGAGGGGAACTAAAAAATGGTAGCCACCTTACCTCAAAAGGATTGGGTAATTGTATAATTTGTGAATGTAACATGTAACATATATGAGTATCATGTCTATGTAAATATAGCAATGAGGTACATAGTATGTGATCACATCAAGTCCTAATATGCATGATATGAATCATGGCAATGTCTAGATAGTAATATCATAAGCTCATCAACTAATCAATCACACATAAAAGATCACTCAAAAACAAATTAAAAGACAATGGTCTAAGGAGACCTCAAACAAGGGGCATATTCAAATGCTACACAATTGAAGGGACATGACCTATCCAAATGTCCACAAGATAAGCAATGGCATATTCAAATGTCAACATACAACAAACTATAACATATGCAAATGTCACAATAGGAAACATAGGCATGGTGGCCACAATCAAAGGAACATATGCAAATGCTCAAACAAGAAATACAATGAAAGACATGACACTTTGTTAAAGGGTATATATGAGCACAAAATTGCATGTTTGGACATATGTAACAACTAGATATAACATTAGATTTATTGTTACATAGTTATTCTAATTGCGTCATAAGCATCTTTTCTCTAAGAATAGCTCAAGGAAGTTAGAGAAACACTAGATTAATGTCTTTATATGTTTTTCCTAAATGCAATAGTGGGGTTGAAATTATTGTACTTGATAGCTAGTTCTACAATTATGTTGGATTCATTTTAATATAAGGATTTCTCGATAACTGTTACTCTATGTTTTGATCATTTTTATAATAAATATTCAGCTAAGTTTCTTGTGGTTTTATCTCTATGTTCATTTATTTACTCACATAGTTAGATGAATGTGAATAACTTCTTTTCATATTTTTGTTAATAATGTTCTAATTCATGCATAGTTAAGCTTGATCTATGTGATTATTATAATTTCTTAAGATAATAATATACATTTCTTTTTGGATGTATTATATTCCTTTGATTATCTATGTTTTCTCTTTTATCGTAATTCAATTCACATAGCTATCCCAATAATTAGCATGTTTTGATGAATCATCAAGAACCTCTACTAACTATGGTGTAGTGAGAATGGAACATCATTAGATAAGGAGATCTTATGATGGTTACCTAGTCAAAGAGAAGTGGAAAGTTGGTTAGAGTAATTGATTCAAAAATTTGTAAAGGAGGAAGCACAAAGGATAGGATGTGACATGAGAGAAATAGTAAAATAAAATATTTATGGTGAGACTTATGGAATCATTTGGTGTGAACTACCTAGACTATTAACTAATTGACTGGCCTAATTATAATATCATAATTTTTGATTTAGTGCTACAAATTTTATTTCATGTACTAAAGAGAAGATAGAGTGGTTGTAGAGCCTAGATAATAGTTGGACTCATGTGATCGATCACTAGATAACTATTACCATCAATAGATACATAATCGAGTTCACCATAAAAGGGTATATAACATTTTAAGTGGTAAAGGATCTATTTATTAGGGGGTTAGAGGCAAATTTTTTTACAAATTCTTGTATTGATCAAGATGTTAGTTATAGAAAAGGCCATGGTGTGTATTTAAATTAGAATGGATTAGTCACTTTGGGCACCATGGGGATGTATGTGACAAAAGGTGAATATTGAGATAATAAAAATTTAGAGTTTAAACCTAAGTCTAGAATGGAGAAACAAGATAAAAATTAGAAGAAGTCTCTGGAGTTAGAAAGAGAACTATGAATATAGAAACAATGGAATAAATAGAGTGAGACCTAAGAAGTTGGGAATAGGAGTTATAGTAACATAGAAGACACGAGTGAGAAAGAGAGAAGGGAAGAAGACATAGGTGGCAAGAGGAGGAGTAAGGAGACCAGGCTTAGTATGGATAGAGAACATGAGGATGAGGAGGATCAACCAATATAGGAATATGAATAAAATAAGCTAGAAGTAGATTAGGTAGTTAAAAGTTCACAAACATACATAAAAGTATTCCATGGAGTAAAAACATGATTGCCATATAGTTGCAGACATAGCACATGTTTAGGCTTTGAGTTATTATTTGAGTTACATATCATTCACCTTTAGAGCACACATCCCCTAAGCCTATTTTTTTCAAAAATCATAGTAATTACAATACCACTTTGGAAGATTAGGATTGGTAAGTACCATTCACAAAAGATATTCACTAGAAAGGTATCAAGGCATAAAAGGTAGCACGTCATGAAGTTGCACATAATTTTTATAAATAATAGGAGAAGAATATACAATAATTAACATTGATAGAGACACCCCATAATTCTTGCATAATTAAGGGAGTTCCTCACACAAATCAAGATCTTGAAAGAGGGGGAAGATGATAGGGATACATTTGAGGCTGCTTCATCACCATAATGAGCATGGACACAACAGGCACCAAACCCCAAGTATTCCCCTCAATTCCATAAAATTCATAGATATCAATTGTTCAGTAATCAACTATGATACCTATGATAAACATTAGTATGGTTTTTTAGTTAGGATCCTTTATTGATCTAGCACCCTATGATGGGTTTGCAGACCTAGAATAGTACTTGCTCACCTATGACATGAAGTGACAAGCCAAAGGAATTATTGATGATATTGTAAAGAAGTGTGAACTAATTAGAGCTTTGTGTGGTTGCATGTTGGAATTCATATTCCACTAAAATATTAATCAAGTAGATTTGTAATAGGCAAAAGATATGTTTATCATAGAATTTAAGATAAAAAAATGTTCTAGTCAAACTATATAGGATTTGAAAGAAATCTGACAAGGAGTAAAAGAGATTGTCTTTGAATATGATCACATATTCTTTGATGTGATGAATAAAGTGTAGTTTATTCTAGAATATAAAGATATAGTGGCTTGGTTTGTGGAATGTCTAAGAACAATAATATATTTCACCATCACTCATACATAATTCAACACCAAGGAAGATACAAGAGCAACTGCAATTAGGGTTGAATAAATTAAAGAGTATGGTGATACTTTAGATTTAAATTCAAAAATAGAGAACACTCTACAAACACTCTGAGAAGGATGGATCAATATCAAGAGGGAAAACACAAGTCCAAGTCTGGTCTATGGTGTATAAAGTGTGGAAAAGAAAGGTATCATAGGAATGAGTGCCCAAGAATAAAAATAGAGTTCTATGAAATATGTAGAGGGGTAGGGCATGCAAAATATCCCTACCATCTCCTACAAAAATATGTCAAAAATCCATAAACTCCATATTGTAAATTTTTCAAGTCACTTAATCATGATGAGAAAAATTGCATCTCTCTAAGAAGTAAAGGAGGATATTATAAAGAATGTGTTTGTGGTCACTGTGCAACAAATAACTACTAGAACTAAAATTATTCCCAATCCACAAGTTAGCATGATAGGTGAAACACAATCAGGTACACCATGTATTTCAAAGGGACCATAATATCAATTTGTAGGTAAGGCTAGTTGGACACTACCATCGTAGGTTTGGACAAATTCATCCCAGAACTGGACACCTACATCAACACAATATCAGTCCTCATCCCATTGAAATCCTATGATTCCTTAGGCACAATAGGCAACTTGGGAGCCATAATTTCCTCAATACCCATATGGTGGTTATGATGGCCTACAATAATAACTAGGGTGTAATGCATAATAGTATTTTGAGAGCTTTAGGTTGTAATAGTCAAATAGCTGGGGATTCCAAACAAATAGAGGAAGATATAGGGGAGGATACTGAGGTAGTGCATAAAGAGGTAGGGGAAATAATTCCCAATGACCTATAATTTAGTGTTACTTGTGTAGATAATTTAATCATGTACAAAATAATTGTCCATAAAATCCTCAACGACAATCCTAATATGTCTACTATAGGGTTTCAAATCAACACGACACAAAGGGCTATCTAGTTTTGGATAAATAATGAACATAGAAGGCAATGAGGAATGTGAATCTATTTAATGCATAATCTAGATAATATGCCTTTATACAAGCAATCACATGATAATAACATGAAAAATAAAGATTACTACCTTTAGAGATGCCACAAGATCATGAGATAAGAAAGGCTTGACAAGGCAAATATCTAAAAATGGTCACTAAGAAAGAACTAATGTGAGAAGTTGCATAAATTCTAAAAATAATCTAGCAATAGAAGACTACCAAAGATGATCTTGAAGGTATAGATGTGTAGATGTATGGACATATAGTGTGTATTGTGTGATAAGATGGCATTGTCACCATTTTGATAGATTTAATTAAGTTTCTCAATATGCTACATAACAAAGACATTTCATAGAATATCACCAATCTATTCCATAATTTGTTGGAATGTGCAAAAAAAGGCTAGAAGTGGATAGATAAAATGATATGGTATGTTAAGACTAAAAAACCTTGGGATGTTGACTCTAGAATGGATATATAGTTGGCAAGGTATGAAATACCCAATACAATATTTGATTTTGGTAACACTGTTAACATGATCTTGAGATCAACATGGGAAGCTATTGGGAGAAATGCACTAAGTTATAGTCTTGTCACTTTCAAAATTATGGATGATGGATGAGTTGAACCTACTAGATATCTATAGGATGTGGAAATCAAAGTCATAGATTTGAATTTATATGATGAATTTAAAGTCAATGACATGAAATCAAATAAGACTCACTACCCTACATTGATTGGAAAAAAATGAGTGTATGATGGTTAGATGACCATCAACACAGTGATGAATCAACTATAATGTCATTAGGGAAATAAGATCATAATAATTCCATTAAATAAGTGTGGTAAAAAAACATAATGCATACCCAAAGAGCCTAACTCACCATAAGTTAGTGGGGAAGTAGCTAGATTAAAGTGAACATAAAAGATAAATTTAAACTCTACGAGCTACCAAATATAGAGTTATCTATGATAAGACCAATCCAAAAACATAAAATCTATGTAAGGAATATCTACTTTGTAAGACTATGCTAAATCACATAGAGATTCCACATTTGGAATTAGAGGATGTGTGGTCTATGTCTGTAAGGTTGCCAACTTAATCTGACATAGACTTCTTATACCAGACATGTCACATAGAAAAAGATTACATAGAAATAAATCTATAAGGCATTCTACCATGGGATATAACTTATTCATTGAGTGGGGATTCTAATATGCACATAATCAACTGGGTTAAGGGAGATCATGAGATACATCTTCTGTAGATAATCTTTATGATAAAATACCAAATACCCTAATATTTTTCCACTGAGGATGTTAACCAATTTATCCTTCAATCCAAACAACATGTATTATATATTATCTAGAGGGTAAGTGATCTCAATTATGAATTGAAGGGTATTACTATGAACTAGTGTTTAATTCACCATGATGAGCAACTGATCTGGGATGAAGTGTGAAAGATAATTTTAACCAGATTCCTGTTGATAGAGGATGTTAGAAAATATTGACCAATGTTCAAATAGGGAGACTATTTGGAGATTTATATTTATCAATGCATCAAATTTTGGCTTTTAAAAGATGTGTCTTTAAAGTACTAGGTACATGTTTTAAAATATACACTAGATGTTTGCCCAACCATTTGGTACATACATCAAGAGTGTAAGCGAGAGATGAAGTATTGAGTACAAGAAAAAGTTACTTCATTCAAACTTTCATTTTTGAAGATGACAACCCTTTGATGTACTAGGCATTACATGATTTACAGACTTATCTATTTCATGGGAGAGCCAAGGATTTATATAGTATGGTTGATTTATCTTCACAACAAAGTTAAACCTATGACTTGAATGAAGCCTTATAGGTCTACAAAGTATAAAAAGGAAAGGGGAAAATCCTTGTATAACCTTTCCATAGGATACAATCAAGATGATGGGACATCTAATTTAGATGATGAGGATGATATGGCTTTAGCTTATCTATTTGAACTTGAATGAGAGGTTGAGCCACTCTTAGACCTAGTCACAAAGTAGATAGAAGAAGAAAAGTTGTGATATATCAATTTTATAGAGTGGGAATCCCAATGGATACTATGTGACTCAATTATTGAGGGGGAATGTAACATCTATCAAGAACCTGTGAAGGAATGTGTGGGGAACATTAGAATAGAGACCGTTTCGAAGATAGCATATATTGGAGATTATTGGTCTCAAGAAGACATTGTTAGGTTGTGGAGCTAAAAGCTTCAACTATGCAGATGAAGAGGACGTTGCTGAAGTTCCAAAAGTACTGGCGTCGGCAGTATAACTGATGTCAGTCATGATGAATGCAGAAGGCAACCGGTGTTGGCAAGAAGTTGGCCGATGTCGGTCAGAACCAGTTAGACAGGGACCGACGTTGTCGCCTGTGTGTTCCAGAACTATTCATTGCACGACCAGTTAGTTTGTTGAACTGATTGTTTGCATGTAAAGGCTACTTCGAGTCTTGAGCTACGTGTCT
Source organism: Torreya grandis (assembly GCA_037957365.1). NCBI lineage: Eukaryota > Viridiplantae > Streptophyta > Pinopsida > Cupressales > Taxaceae > Torreya > Torreya grandis. Next base: position 1,435,621 of record JARHVA010003292.1, read on the forward strand.
ATTATTAATAAACTAAGAGTCTAAGTTATTGTTTAAGTCTGGGATCTATTTATAAACCCATTGGCATGTATTTTAATTATGAGCTAAAAAGGAAGGCAAGGAAGATCCTTCCATTGTAAGATCATTGAGTTGCAGGTTGTTGTAAGCTCATAGGAGATCTACATGTGTAAGTATGGTCTGTTGAATTGTAGGTTGTAGGTTCATGGGAGATCTACTTGAAGTACTTTAGAGTGCTTGGTACTGGTAGGGTTATTACTGACTGGTTGGAGAGGTGAACACCAATTCTGTGTGTGAGTTGTGTGTTGGGACCATTTTTGGTAGGAGAGTGAACTTTTGAAGAAGAATTAATGTAAACTTGAGGTGTGGAAAGCCTCTGTAAGGTGGAAGAGTGTGGCGTCTCTTTATTGTATTCTTTTTTATATGAGTATTAATACAAGATAGTGTATTGTCTCTCATATTCTGTGCTATGTGTGAATTCTAGTTACTTGTACTTCTGGTATAATTTCTGCATGTTTAATTGCTTGTATTTGGTAATCATATTGTGCTCTTTATGAGGAGCAGGATCCTAACAAGTGGGATCAGAATAGGTGTGTTGTTCTTGGATTCCCCAACAGACATCAAAAGTTATGCAATTCTTAAGAGATTACCAAGATGTCTTCCATAAAAAATTAGTAGAGGTTAAGGGTGTGGATCCATCCTTAATGGAAAACACATTAAGCTAAAGGAGTATGTATACCAAATCAAGAAAATACCTTACCACTTGAATCCAAATATGAAGCTTAGAGTGAAATCTAAGTTGGATTGCATGTAAGAAGCTGGTATTATATTTCCTATAGAAAAATTCTATTGAGTTAGTGCCATGGTCATGCAGCCTAAGAATACTGGTAAGATATAAATTTTTGGAGACTATCACATATTGAATGAGGATTTTGTCAATGATCCATTTTCTATTCAATTTATTTATGAAGTTTTAAAAGTGATCACAAGGCATGAACTGTATTCCTTCATAGATAGCTTCAATGGATATCATCAGATCCTAATCATAGAAGAAGATAGGGCCAAGACCACTTTCAAAACTAAATGAGGTTCCTTTGCATATAAGGTAATGCCATTTGGTTTGAATAATGCACCTATGATTTTCTCTAGAGTTGTATTCATTGTATTTAAGGATTTTATCCATGACCTTTTGGAAGTCTACTTGGATGATTGGGTAGATTTTTGTTTTGTTTCAAAATCATCTATATAAAATTATACTTATGTTGGAGAGATGTAGGGCATTGTGAATTATGATAAATTTGAAGAAATGCTTATTTTTTACACCATTTGGAGTTATGCTAGGACATTTAGTTTGCATTAAGGGAATATTCGTAGATCATGATAATATCAAAATAATTATGGGGATTCCTCTACTCAAAATTCAATAGAGATTCAATATTTTATAGGACATGCAGGATACTACTAAAAGTTTATTAAGGGGTATGCAACCATATTTACCCCTTTGGATAAGTTACTATGTAAAGGAACATAATTTGTATGGATAGAGGAATTCCAAGTAGCATTCATTTAATTAAATAAGAGACTGGTGATTGTGTCGATATTGGTCTTCCCAGAATGGAATAAACCATTTCATGTACATGTAGATGCATCAATAATCATAGTCAGAGTGGTATTAACACAACTAAGAGAGGGTGGATTGGATCAACCTATCCATTTTGCAAGTAGGACATTATTTTCCATGGAGAAATTATATGATAATTGAATGGAAGGACTTAGCTATGGTGTTTTCATTTCAAAAGTTCTAGCACTACCTTTTGGCCACATTTTTTCAATTATTCAATGATCACCAAACACTGTGATACTTGGTTAATAAGTCCATGCTGGGAGGATGCATTTCATGATGGTTGATGCTCTTACAAGAATTCTAATTTTAGATAAATGTTAAGTTAGGTACGGAGAACATGGGTCTAGATTATTTGAGTAGGATGCATAATGGTGAAGAACCAAAAGAGATCCCAGATGAATCTCTAGATGCACTTCTATTTCATGTGTTTGTGATCCTAAAACATTTAAAAGATATCACAAATTTTATTGAATAAGGAATATTGATAAAACATTATGTGGAAAATGATAAGAAGCAACTAATTACTAGAGCCTTGCCATATAGTATTATAAATGGATTTCTTTATCATCTAGGCAAGGCTGAAGTGTTGTGTAGAGCTGTGCTAGAGCATGAAAGGCCAAAACTGCATGAGGAAGCACATCAAGGGACCATAGGGGGTCATTTCATAGGATAATAAATTATGATAAAGATGTTATAAAGTGGTCTTTGGTGGCCCTCTCTATTTCAATATGCCCATAAAGTTGCATAATAGTGTGATGCATGTCAGAGTGTAGGCAAATTGAACCAAAGAGATGAAATGCTTTGATAACTTATCTATCTTAAAAACACTTTGAGAAATGGGGAATTGATTTTTTTGGTCCATTAGTCCACCCAATAAGCATATCCATGCTAGATATATTATTAATGTGATGGAATATTTTATGAAGTGGGTGGAAGCTACTATGATTCTTTGTTACAATGCTAAGGATGCAACAACGTTAGTAGATGAAAATATAAGTACTAGGTTTGACTGTCCTATTAAAATAGTGAGTGATAGAGGAACCCATTTCTTGAACAAAACCATAAATATTCTCACCAATGAATTTTTTATTTCACACGACAAAAGTACAACATATCATCCTAGGCTAACGACCAAGATGATGTTGTGAATAAGGTGCTTGGTAAGATGCGTATTAAATTTTTTTTTGTTCAAAGGCATGATTGGGAGGATATGAATTTCTATAGTTATATGGGTGTATCAAATTCATTAAATTTTGGGATAAGGTTCACTCCATTTCAACTAGTCTACAAGTTGGAAATGATCATGCCCATGGAGCAAGTGGTTTAGAGCCTAAAACATACAATCATTATGCATATGGGTGATCATGAATCATTGATAAATAGGGTATTATAGATAAATCACATGGATGAAGATAACCATAGAGTATATTGGATATAGGATGTGCATAAACACAACCAAAAGGCCTGACATGATAAGAACCTACGAACCAAAGAAGTTTAGGTAGATTAGTTGGTATTACTTTATGATAGTTAGTTTAGAGCCTTCTTAGGCAAGATAAACATTATATGAAAAGGTCCATACATTATCCATGAGTTATCATAGTCAGGAATGATAGTTTTAAGAGATTTACAGGGCACCATTTTACCTAGATGGGTGAATGGTAGTAGGCTCAAACACTATCACTAATAATTTATCTTTGAAAATATGAGAAGGTGATAAGTCACACCATGTAGTTTAGGATTTATTTTAAGTTATGTTGAGTGGAGTGTAGCTATTTTTTTTGATATGTACACTATCAAATTAAATTGAAGTCGTACACTATCTTTAGAACTCATTATACATAGTGTACGACTTCAATTAAATTAAGAGTGTATTGGTTCTAAAGATAGTGTACGACTTCAATTACGTCTAAGAATCATACATTGGATGGATATAAATCATATATAGATACTAACAGTCAATTATGATTATTAATGACAAATAAGGTGAAAAAATTGATAAATATCCTAAAATAGATTGAAGGTCAACATCATGGATGCAATGATCAAGTATGATGTGCACAAAATAGGGTGATGGGATATCTCTTGTATTTGTCTACTATCAAAAGGCAAACCAACTCAACAAATTTGACACATCAAATAGACAAGTTTCTTTCTATTTAATACACACATGGGTAAGATAAAATGATAATCAGTAACATTTAAAGTGACAATAGGAAGAAGAGTGCACATGAAGCTATACAATATTGGTAGGATACATAATTTGGGTATCTTACACTTAGTGCATACTGATATTTAGACATATCTATAAATTTTCATCTCCTTGAGTGAAACACTAGGATTTTGCATTTTGCATTGCACTAGACTTTGAGAAGACATAATGGCTAGTTTTGATTTTTCCTAATCACTCAGACTTCTCATCAACTCTTAAAAAGAAGATTTGGGCATTGGGTTGGTTTTACAACAATAAGAATTCTGACTCAGGTGCCTCAAAATTCACCAAAGTTATGGATCAATTTTTTTTCATTTCGTAGGTAGTCCAAGGCATGCAACCCCTCACTTTTGCACAACCACATTATTTTCATTCCACATATGCCAAATGCCTAATCTAGCTACCAAATTTTAATGACCTTAATGAAATTATGCAATTATTACTAGGCCAATATAATGAGGGTAAGATATATCTATATCAAGAATTTACCATCTACATAATGAGGCTATGATGGTATGGACTAAGGGTTTTCTAGCTCAAAGTAAAACGGTAGAAGCTTATAAGTCTAAAGCACCATCAATTCCACCAAAAGTTCATGAAGCCTATGCTAGGGGATCTAAGGGAGTAACCCTTCCGATATTGAAAACAAGTAATTCTAAGTGTTCACAACATGCATCACACAATGATATTAGAAAATGACGAAGAATGTTAGGTAAGCTACCAAGGGGGTAATTGACATTACTCATTGCATCATTCACCTCAATGAATAATGCAACTTGCCTAAATTCTTGGTCTTTAAGTTGACCACCAACATTGACAAAGTCTTGGCTAATGCAAACCAAAATTTCCAATATCAATTATTGGTTCTCCTATTGGTCTTCGCATAGTGGAAGTCACCTAAAATAGATGTGCATTTGGATATTGACTACTGGCCCAATATTAAGTTTAAGAATCCGATTTGGATATTGTAGAGCACATAATTTTTACACCAAGTAAATTTATGAATATGGTGGGAAGAGTTGATCCAACTCATTGCCTCTAATGCCTGAGTTCCTCTTAATGTAATGTAGTACTTGGGTCAACATGCTGTGGTGACCTAGGTTTATAAAGGCATCATGGTGCATATCCATGAGTTATCCATAGTAATGGGTCACATCCTACCCTTTTTCATTGATATGTAGATGGCCCAAAAAGAGTTCAATAGATAAAAATCATTAGTTTCACACTAGACCATGCCTTTTCAGATGTACCTTAAGGTAATTTAATGCTAATAGAAAAATAAGTTAAACCTAACACATCACAGATATAAAGGGAAAAAATAAAATCACTAACAAAAATCGAATCACCTACTCTACCAAAGAGAAGAAACATGTAACACTTATACATAACTAGATGATCCCTAGGTTCTAATGATTGTAACTCTTTATAACATGCCAATTATGGGGACCCATGAACAGGAGGTAGTATATTAAGTCATGCTTGCTAACATGGATGGGGACTTGTATGATAAGCAATAATAAAAGAAGTTTTTCTTTTGGAAAGTCACATGCATGGTGCAAGTGTGAAAATAGGTACCAAAAGAACTATGGGTGGACATCCTTGATTATCCTACTTCTATTAGAATCAACACTATCAACTAAGAAATTGATCATGCCAAGCTAATAACATAATTATTTTAGCAACACCAATTAGAGACTTTGGCTTCATTAGAACCATTTTCACCATTAATAGAGAGCCCTCCAAATGCTCTTAACTATCGATGTATAATGTAAAGGGAGTTTAATGTATCCCCAATAATCAGTGCATACATAAGAGGGTTCACTACCACAAAAGAGATATCTACACAAGTTGAGTTGTCCCAACCAAAAACCCAAGAAGAACACCTAATGCAAGGAGAGACTAACTAACCAACTAAAAGAAAACTAGTTACTGGTAGTAAGGTGAAAACCTATTCCTAGCGAAATGGTACAGGGTGCAATAGTTCCCTCATCTAAAGAAGATTTAATCATGGATACTAAGGAGTTAAAGATGAAGAAACAAACTGTAGAGGAATAAAAAGACAATTGTGAGGAGGTGTAGTGGGCCATAACACATCTAGTGCATCAGGAGAAAAAAAGACAATAGAGGGAGGAGGCTCACAAGAAGGTAGAAGATGAACAATAATAGTATTAGGTTTACACATAAACATAAGACAAGGAAGATGAGGCTTTGAAATGGGCCATCAATGTAGAGGAACTTTAGAATCCAAAGGAGGATGATGAGTAAGGAAAGACAAAGGTTGAGGACACAACCCTAAAAACTAAGGCACATGAGATGCATACGAGAATAGAAGAGGCCAACCAATAGAATTAATTAAAGAAGTTGAGGTAGAGCATTCAAAAGACATAGAAGATGCAACAGTGTAGAAGACCCATGATGATAAAGAAGAGAAGAAGACACAAGTTGTTGAGGTAGTGAAGAATGAGCAAATAAAGGAAGAAGAAAATAAGAGGACCACACATGAAGAGGCACAAAAAAAGGTGTAATTGTAGGAGAAGTAAACCATTGAGAAAATAAAGTTAGATGGGGATAAGGGAGCATTAAACATAAAGGATGATGTGATCACAAAGGAATCTATAGTAGGGGATACACATGATAGGGAATAATAATATCCTAGCACTGCATAGCGACATGGCAATCTTATTACATAATGACTGACAAACATTTGGATTTGGGATGTCCCTACTCCATGTTCTTGATGCACCACATTTTTGATTCCAATCATACCATCATAGTAGGCACCTGTAACTATGCCAACTACATCATTGACACTTTCCCCACCTACCATTGAGGTGTCCTTAGATGTGTTGTAGTTACCATTGGCCAAACAAATTAAAGGAGTTATTATGTTCCATGAATCAATTGCTCAAAAGGCCACTTCATTGGAAACACAAGTGAGAAGGTTGTATATGAATAACACAACATTGATACACACATTTACAATGTAAATATTATTATTAATAACACATGTCCAAGACTATGTGCATAGGTAATTAGGAATCAAGTTATTTAATACCATCAACAGTTGTCTCTTCTCCTTACACAGTTGGTACAAAATTGGTAAGACATTTAGAAAGTGGTCCACCAAATCAAGGCTTAGATACAATCCATCAAAATAGAGACAAAGGTTCTATCTAAACTTATTGAAGTATATCAACATGTTTTGAATGCAACCTTAGTCTAAATGACTTAAGTCACCTAGCATTTGTTTGATTGAAAGTAATAACTTGACAATATTTGGGGAGGCACACATAATGAATTTATAGAGGCAAGTAAAACCAAGGCCACTAGATAAATCATGACACATATGAGGAGATGGATATAACTTTGTAGGATTATAGTAGTACATGGGATGCAATCATGTTGCACCTCTAGACATGGCATAACCAAGTGCTACGAAGCATATTCACTAGAGTACAAACATAGAGACATGTAGACAAGTTAACTATTCTCCAGTAGGATATTGCTTAGTGTCTCAACACTTAAAAAACTACTTTGCCTCTCACTATGGATGATGACATTCAGTCATTTCTTCTTTCACATATATGACTATTATCTATGTTGTGACTTATTATAGAGTTTGAGTTTGACTATAAATCTTACAAGGTCGAATTAGCCACCATTGATAATATGATTGCACCTTTGGTGAACTCATCAAAATTCATTCCTCAAAATGAACTCCAATCCATTATTAAATAAAAAAGAGTGCATCCCAAGGTATTGGAAATGACTCTCAGCCTATGTTAAATGATTCTTCTTCAGCCATTATACCCATGCCACCACCTACTAGTTAGGTAATATAAAACTCAAATTTTAAAGCTTTATTCTCCAATTTTACTAGTAGATGATTCAGTAGGATAAGTGGGTTAGTTTATTAAAAACCCATAAGGATGGTAGGCTGGTCCACTACTTGGTTTAAAAACCAAAAGGGAAACTAAGTAGTGTGTATGGGGTGAAAATTGATAAGTGGCACCTCAGGTAATTTCTTTGAGTTCTACTGCATCTTCCCTTTGTTTTTATCCAATTCTTATAGTCCTCAGATTGCCTACCTCTATGATGTTATCTTGGGATGAGATAACCTATTAAGTCCAATAAAGTTTTAATGGGTAGATATGAGTGTAAAACTACATGTTTAGATGCAAACAAATAGATATAATGTTGGATTTATTGTTATATAGTTATTCTACTTGTATCACATGTATCTTTTCTTTAGGAATAGCCCAAGAAAGTTAGAACAACATTATATTGATGTCTATATATGTTTTTTTTGAATGTAATAGTGGGGTTGGACTTAATGTACTCGATAATTAGTTCTATAAATATGGTGGATTCATTATAATATAAGGATTGCTCGATATCTGTTGCTCTATGTTTTGGTCATTTCTATAATAGATATTTAGCTATGTTTCCTATGGTTTTCTCTCTATGACCATTTATTAATTCACATAGTTAGACAAATATGAATGGTTTATTTTTATATTTATGTTAATAATCTTATACTTCATGCATAGTTAAGATTGATTTGTGTGATTATTATAACTTATTAAAATAATAATCTATGTTTCCTTTTGGATGTGTTATGTTGCTTTGATTATCTATGTTTTCTTTTACTTCCTATTTTGATTCCCATAACTATCCCTGTAAATATCATGTTCTAATGAATCATCAGGAACCTTTGCCAACACACTCATGGAAATGCATAAATTGAAAGAATGAAACATAAGAAACAAACATAACATGTCATACTAGCTCCTGAATATATGTGTTAGGAAAAAACATTAAGTGCATAACATATAAAGTACACTAAGAAATATATGAGCATGGATAAAGGCATGTGTAAGTATATAAGATCAAACATGATAATGTAAAATGATCATAGAAGGATATAACCTAGATTTATCATGATCAGATAAGTGGATGCCCCCAATGTCTAAATGACATGAGTGGATGGAAGGCCCAATATCTAAAAGTGCATACATCATGTGCCTGGGTATGCCTGTATCACACTCAAAAGATGTGTGAAACACATCTATATAGAAGTAGATTATATGCTATTGAACTAACAACATATATGCCTAAAAGCTAATAAAACATGTAAAAGTTGGAAATATTTTTAGATTTTTAAAGTTTTAAATTTTTTTGGTATATTTTTTAAATATTATAAATAAAAAACTATCCTATGAACTCATCTAAAATATGGTCATAGGCATCTCCCCACTATGATCCTAGTGCAATAAAATAATGATACTAACAAGGAACATGCATAGGTGTAATATTTGAAACTATAGGATCGATAATTCTCTATGTATGTATAATAGGAGTCTATGGTTATGAAGAGACAATGGAAGGAATAGGGGTTCATGGAACCCATTAATGAATGCTCAATGGTTTCTTTGAATTAGCAGTAATAATAACATGTTTAGGTGCTTTGGATGTCTAAATGTGGTGTGTAGTAGATAAGGACTTAGTGGAATCCATTGTGTGTCTCTGATGTAAGGGTTCTCAAGTACTGGCCTTTTAGGAAAGAAGATTGTTTTTTGCTTACCCTTTTACAAAGTATTAACCTTAGTAGGTTTTATAATTAACTACCTTAGTATAAAATTATTTGGTTCAAGTGGATGTTCATATGGAATTCTATAAAATGTAATTACCATGTTGGTATGAATGTATTTAACACACCCATGCACTATAAAATGTACTTTTTGGTCTCAATTTATGACCCATAATAGAAATAATTATTGTACTAACTATTCTTACAAGACAAAGAGATATAAAAACACATGGGACATAATGTCCCCTCATTTTTAGGATTCAAATAGGACAAAGAGATATAAAAACACATGGGACATAATGTCCCCTCATTTTTAGGATTCAACTAGTGGAATCCAATGGTTGAAAACTTTTTAATCATTTAGATGGGAGAGTAATGGCAATTCCATTGTGTGTCTCTGATGTAAGGGTTCTCAAGTACTAGCCTTTTAGGAAAGGAGATTGTTTTTTGCTTACCCTTTTACAAAGTATTAACCTTAGTAGGTTTTATAATTAACTACCTTAGTATAAAATTATTTGGTTCAAGTGGATGTTCATATGGAATTCTAGAAAATTTAATTACCATGTTGGTATGAATGTATTTAACACACCCATGCACTATAAAATGTACTTTTTGGTCTCAATTTATGACCCATAATAGAAATAATTATTGTACTAACTATTCTTACAGGACAAAGAGATATAAAAACACATGGGACATAATGTCCCCTCATTTTTAGGATTCAAATAGGACAAAGAGATATAAAAACACATGGGACATAATGTCCCCTCATTTTTAGGATTCAACTAGTTGAATCCAATGGTTGAAAACTTTTTAATCATTTAGATGGGAGAGTAATGGCAATTAACCATTGGAAGTTCAATCTATTATGTGTTATCTAATAAATCTTACTGATGTTGGCTTAAGTCCTTTTTTCCTTGTTCACATTGGTATCACACTATAATACAATATATATAATATTCATCACAAAAAATATAAATGGGATAACGAGTAAAGTAGGAAACTAAGTGATTCTTTGAGTGAAACAAGATCATTAATGTTGAAAATCAAAAGCATGCCTGATCACAATTATACCATTGTGTACCAAGTCTAGTTGTAGCAAAAATTAAAGCAACTTAATAGGAAGGATTATAAGGAATTAACTGAACATATTACTATAAATTTATATTAAATAAAATCATATAAAATTCCTATAACTACTATACATAATGGCTTGACATAGTTTCAAGTTAAATAGAATATAAATTCAGAACTAGACTAGCTATTGCACAATCTAACTACATATTCATTAGTAAACAAACATTGCAATCTTTTATTAACATTAATCAATTATATTCCATAAATAAATGAATGACATTACTAAATAACAACATGAATTTTAAACCATAATGGTATCTATTTGAATGTTACTATAAAATAATTTAAGTGTACCCTCTAAGTAGAATATCACAAGCCAAAATAAAATAAGAAAAGAGAGGATTAAGCCTATCATAATTTATACAGAGTTTTGGTGCATAATATCTCCCACTCTTTTTAAAAAAAATTTGGACTACAATTTTATAGAAAAGAGAATGGGACTTGTCTTAAAGTAGTGCAAGGCTCCCATCTATGGCCATGATTGTCACTCTAGGCCACTACAACTACATTCGATTAGAATATTCCTTCCAATCTCAAAGGAAATCCAAATTCCATTTTTTCTTTTATCCATAGTTATGACACCTATCTAACCGAAATGATCCCCCACTTCTCCCTTTTTGACTAAGTATTTTGAATGGTTATTCTATTTGTCCACATGGGAGAATATTCAGGTCAAGAAGCCATTGTAGTAAACTAAAATGTCATTTTATTGCAATCAATGTCAGTTGAGACTACCCTATCCTTAAATTAGCAATAAACCTATCTTAGGGCCTCTATTTATCATTTTACAACTTTTTTACAAGTCAAGCCCATTATAAAATATACCAAAAATAACACAAAGCCACCTCCTAGGCTCCCATGTCTCTTTTTTGCCCATTCTTATCAGCTAGACATTAGCATGGTCCTTTGGACTATATCACACTATGCTATTTACCAAAGGGTAACACTAATGTCCCCTTGCTCTTTAATCCTATAATGGATATATTTCCATTCCTAAAAGCACTGCTAGGGTTGGCCTAGACCTATTTGACATCTTGACAAACACCAAAACATGATATATAGACTACTTTCATTCACTTACCCATTAGATGGAAATCAGATGCAAATACTCATAAAAAAATTAGAAATAGTCATGCAAATCAAGGTCATTGATCTCTATTCTACCCTACTTCTATATACACCCATCTACAATAACCTAGAGCTTAGATTACTCATATTTCCAGTCTCAAGTCACACTCAAATCACTCAAACTAACACTCATACTAGCATTCACTTGCACTTGTACCTATACTTAGATTGGGAAAAATACATCAGGCTTGATCCCTTTTCAAGGTATTGGTATATAGGAAATATTCAACATGGGGTGTTGAGATCACATCTATCCTACCCTACTAACACCACTCTTTTTCTAATTATTCTCTTCAAATAACCTAACAAACATGGAGGCTTAGGGTTTTGCATTGAAATAAATTAAAATAGGGAATAAACATTGAACCAACATTCACACACATAGGCACAAACTCCTTAGAACCAAGTGAAGGTCCACCTAGAAGCTCACTATCCCTACTACCAAAAGGACACTGACATGCCACAAATGACAATATCATGGTGCACTACTGTCTCAAGGACCATGCTATTGTCTAGGAGGGTTTATGACTCCTGATTACTCTTCATGACATCTTGTATAGTCCCTATACTAGTTTTCAACCTATCACTTGTCTATCTCAATCAGTTTTCAATTGAGTACATCTCTTATAATTCATTCTATATTTATATAATAATTAGATAAATAAATTATTGTATAAATTAGAGGCTATTGATATTGTTATATTTATTTCCTGATTTATTATTCCAATACTTTAACAACTTAGGGTTTTAAATTCTATAATCCCCTTAAAAATTAAATCATTTCATGAACTTGACTTACTTTGAATACTATCCACACCCTATCCCTAGATGTTCCTAGGGGTTATATCCTTTTTTTTTTCCTATTTCCATTTGTTGTGATATGATTTTTAGATTTCATATATTTTGTTATAACAACCCTTTTTCATTTTATTTACTATATGCCATCTAAAAAAGTTATATCTCTTCCTTTAAGAAGAAGTGCTAGGCTTAGTGGTAACCCTATTGAGCATACCTAGATTCATTCCATTTATGATTATACCTTGGTTAAAAGACCAATTACAACCCACCTCATTGATCCTTAACATCTTGATTATGTTGAATTTAATGATAATACATTAGAACACGAGTAATATAATAAAGATAAAAATGATATGCAAGATAGGACTTGAGACACCCCCCGATGATGAAAATCTAATAATTAATAAAGATGTGGTCTTACAAAGTTTTAGAGATAAACTTTAGGAACAACACCATGATCATACATATATTTTTCAATTCTATATTGGAAATAAAAAACACATCACTCGGTCAATCTTATAATCCTATAGATACTAATATTCTTACACGTAATATAGGAGCAACTTAGATTCTACAATAACCTATTACAAATAGCCAACTCTCACCAGTGGAACCACCTCTTATGGCTAGTACACATCCCTTCTCTTTAGATGTATAATCCCTTCAACAAAAGATCAATTTTCTATAGTCTAAGGTGTTACATATTTAATAGGGTGCTACTAGACCATCTTATGCCTTAGAGTCTCATATGCTCCTACATACACCTTTAGGTCAACATATAGTGGTAACTCCTTTGCCCTCTGAATTTGTGGCATCCAAGCTTACTCTATATGATGGTAAGGGTGACCTAAAGCATCATCTCTTTACTTTTTATGCAACATGTTTGGACTATGTGTCCAATGATTGGCTACTAAATAAGTTGTTCCCTCATAGTTTAAATGACTATGCATTAAAATGGTTGTATGATATTCCTAATCAGTCCATCATATCATGTAATCCACTTACACATATCTTTTTGGCACACTTTTCAATCAATATCAATGATAATGTTTCATACGCTCAAGTTGCATAACTCAAGCAAAAATCTAATGAACCAATAGTTGAATATGTCTTGTGATATAAACTATATTAGCAAAGATGACTATCCCCATGGCATGTAGAGAACTCTAGGATATATTCAAATTAGAGTTTATTAATGGCATTACATGAAGCTATACTATTAAAAAAGTTTCCATCATTCATAGATCTATGCCATATAATGAAAGAATGGTAAGTTAAACTTCTCTCCATAGGTAAACTAAAGTACACAACTGTATAAAATTCAACTATTAAGAGTTATAATAAGTCCCCATATAAGGTGAGGCCCAATAAAAACAAGAACGATCAAAAGATAATAGTTAATTCAGCCTTAGAGTCAACTCCTCATGTGGATTTATCATCTCCTCCAAGGAGACCTTTCACAAATCTTCTTGAATCGCCATCACATATTATCTAACAAATCTTGGAATGCAACATCATATCTCTCCCTCCCATAAAATAAGTTGACATGACAAGGCCTCTTCCAAATAATTATGATTCTAATGTATTTTGTGATTATCATAGGGCACCAATACATACTACAAATAGATTCATCAACTTATGACATAAGATAAAAGATTTGATAGATATTAATATCATTAATGTGAGCACCCCTATAGAGGCTCCTAGAGCACAACCAACTAAAGTGAAATCATTAAACATATTTTTAGATTCATTTCCAAAGCATATGACTAATGAGATAATAGGCACTTTAGGTATCCATTATACTTATTAGCAACTTCCACCACTAACATCTTATCATACTCATACGATGGGCACCCTCTAAATAATATCATTGGTGTTTATCATGTTATAGTGACAAATATCCCTCTTGTCACTTTTTTAGAGTAGGAGATCATTGATGATGACTCATATTTATATTCACCATTTGTATGAGTTTGCATCGATCATCATTCTATCTAGAGCTTAAAGGTTGATATGAGTCAAGCATTAACATGTGTACTATTACACTTCTATAACACTTGGGTTATTTAGAGAAAGATATTTCTCATATAGTATAATTAGTCATGACTTTAGTGGCCATGTTCAGAACTCCATCAAAGAGATAATACTTCCATTATAGATTGGTCCCACACATGTGGCCACTAGATTCTTAGTTGTACCTAATGCAAATACATTTGACATGTTATTGGGTAGGATTTGGATATAATAACTTTGATCCATTCCATCCACCATACATAGATGTCTTAAATATATACCTGCTAATTAGGGGGTTATAATTGAGGGCCTTCCCTATGAGTATCCTTTAACTATTCCAAAACCAATTACACAATAACCACCAGTCACAAATCCACACATAGCTTCCATTATCACACCTCTAATATCAGTTAAGCCATTGGTGCCAGTGAGGTCTACTCTTATAGCATGACCATGTGCACATACTCTCTCATTGAGACCTATATTATAGAGAAACCTACATTAGAGACATATTGTGGATTCTAAAGAGCCTATTTTTACCCCATTATCATCTATATTAGTGTTAAAACATAGAGCACCATGATAGTAACATGTCCTTCTACTGTATGGGTCCCCAAGAACCCCACAATTCACAAGCCTATTCATTCAACTCTATAAATTCATAGCCCCACTCCACAGATAGTTTTAGATATAGATTACTGAGTATATCTAATTCATAGATCTCAGATACTTCCTTGCACATCATGTGCAGTTACTCTTCTCTTATTTGATATACGACACCTTAATAGTGAGTCTCTTATGAGACTCATTAGTTGTTATGTTCCTCTTTACTTGTAAATAATTCTCTTACCTTGCTCCTTGTATATAGTTTCATTTTCATGTTTTTTGTACATAGTTTTTACTTAGAAAGCACAAAAACAATATAATAAGTTTAAAAATACAAAAACATACAAGTATTTACTTAGTTTATATAAATTTTAGATTGTATGCATTTCCATATTTACATTCCTTCTATTTTTTGGATACTACATATGATATCTATGTTAGTATAGTTAGTTTTATTATACATACATGCTTCCCTTATTCTCTTTGAGTGTTCACATGACTCAGGTCCTATACATAAATTCAACATTGACATATCAACCCATTAGGGGCATCATATACATAAGTTCTAGTTTGCTAGGTTATATATTTATATAGTCCATATCATAGATTTAAAATTGATTATATCTTGGTATTAATCATCCTATACTACACTAATTTTTCTCTGACTACTAATACTACCATAGACTCAGTGTATGTACATCATTACTCTTATATACATTTTTACCACATGTTCATACATACTTTCATTTCAAGTTTTCCTAGTTTAGATTTGATTGTATCTCTCTACTTCTACATCTATTTAAGGGTATTTAAATATGCCATTGTTTTAATAATCTAAGCCAATTCCTTCCATTGTGTGTATGCTTTGGACATGTGCCCATGTCCTTGGGTGTGCCTCTTCATTATATATGCAAAAAATTAAACATGTACTTCTATATGGATCTAAGCCAAACTTGCTTGTTATTTGCCTATGTAGATATTTAAACATGTCCTTGTATGTAATACTTTCTCAGACTTAGTGACATATGCCTATGTCCCTTGTATTGTGGCCCCTTGCCCTACTTTTTATGCCTCTTGTGTTTGTATGTATGCTTTCAATTATGCATCATGAAAATGACATTTGTCTCTCACTTATTGCTTGCACATCCAATTTGTGATTCCATGAGGTACCTCATGCATCTCCCCTTTCTCCTTGGGTGCCTTGATGGACATCATGCCCCATCCCCCTAGGTAGTTACTCAGATTATATCTAGATTTGATGTTCATATAGATGCTTACATTGTTATATCTATCTTGACAGCCTTGTGAATGCTAGATCTAACATAAATCATGTATTACAAACTTATACTCAAACTATTTTACATTATGATGTCATGTATACACATTGTATTAGTTTATCACATTGAAATTATATATTCTTAATCTAACGCACATGATGCTTTGATTTTATTTTGAGGACAATTATTACATAGGTTTAGCAACTCCCCTCAAAAGAGGGGGCATTCATAGGGGTTTATCACAAAGATTAGGTCATCCAAATGCACTCAAAGCATAGCTTTTTAGCATGTAGACATAGATTATAAAGCCTAGATTTAGGAAAACACAGTGAAAAATATTCACATATAGATCAGTATTTGTTTTGCACAAAAACAACACATTTGATAAATAACATGGCATAGAGGACACTAACATAATGAGGTATTGATCAGGGGACCATGCTACTATCCAATAACTCTAGAAACAAAAAATTCTAGAATTATTTGAAAGATATATCAATTATAGTTTAGGTTTGCATAGTATTAGTCATAAATTATTAGATATGCTTAGTTTATGCTTAGTTATATGTAGAATTACACATGTTTACTTAGATTAGGGGCATCATGCATGACATGATCACTCCTATTTTAGTTTTAGATACTCATATATAGATTATTATGATTTGATCTAGAATCCATATACATAGATATCAGAATTGGGGGCATGTAGACAACATATTTTTCCCATATGTTCAATTTTACACTACTACTCTTAGATGGAATGGAAGCTCCATGCCGTTCTCCATGTTGTTACTATAAACACCATTTCCACTAGGTTTACACCATAGTGATGCCTTATTTCATTTACAATGGTTGACATTTGGTCCTTGAGCTACATTATCGAGTGCCTGAGTGACTCTTGAGCCATTATACATTTTAGAATTTTT
This sequence comes from Torreya grandis, assembly GCA_037957365.1. NCBI lineage: Eukaryota > Viridiplantae > Streptophyta > Pinopsida > Cupressales > Taxaceae > Torreya > Torreya grandis. The sequence continues at coordinate 1,452,932 of JARHVA010003292.1, forward strand.
GAGTGGCCCCAGATCCATCCTACACAATTTTAGTTACATCACATAACTTTAGTTACATTGTGTAGTTTCAGTTTTGAATGCATCTACTACACATGGGTAGGTAATGATGGAGTTATAGCCTACTTGAGTTCTTGAGCCACCTAAATAGGAGGGTTGAATAAGTCATCATTCCAATCCAAGTTATTCATAGATTATGATCCATCGAGTAGGGGTGGACAATGATGGAGTTAAGGCCAACTTGATTTCTTGAGCCACTCACACATGGGGATTGAACAAGCCATCAACTCAGTCTAAGTTATTCATCATTTGATCACTAGCTACACACACAGGATACCACCATGGTTTAACATTGGTTAATGTACCCAATGAGGTGTATTCATTATTTTCCTCTTTCTCTTATCTCTTTACTTAGTTTTATCTTTGATTTTGATACTTCTTAAGTAAGGATTGATTCATACATGTTTCATTCATAAGACACATAATGGATCATGATTCATAGATTCAGATCCATATTCAGGGGATTCACCTCTTAGGTGAGTCTAAGCACATTTCTTTTCCTTTATTCTAGTCATTTCACTTTTATACATTTATAGAATAAAGTGGGGGGGGGGGGTAAATTTAGTCATCTAAAATGCCATTTTAGTTCAATGAGTGTCACTTGAGACCACTCTAAACCTATCTTAAGACCTCTCCTAATCATTTTATAGATTTTGTATGAGTCCAACCCATTCCCAAATATACCAAAAGCATCACTAAACCACCATTATACACCCAAATCTCTTTCTTTCCCATTCCTACCACCTAGACATTAGCACAATTCTTTGGATTATAATGCACTACGTTATTGACCAAAGGGAAATATTAATGTCCCCTTGTACCTTACTCTCTCAATAAATATATTTCCATTCCTCAAAGAACTCCTAGGGTTGGCCTAGACCTATTTACATCTTGACAAGCACAAGAATGCTATATATAGACAATTTTCATTCACTTACCCACTAGATGGAAATTAGATGCAAATACACATAAACAAACTCAAAAGCAATTGTGAAAATCAAGGTCATTGATCCCTATTCTAACCTAATTTTGTATACACCCATCTATAGTAGCCCAGAGCTTAGATTATTCATATTTCTAGTCTTAAGTCACACATAAAGCACTTAAATTGACACTCATATTAGAATTCACTTGCACTTGCACCAATACTTAAGAGTAGGAAAACAACATCAGGTTTGATCCCCTTTTAAGGTATTGGTATGTAGGCAACACTCAACGTATGGGGGTGTTGAGGTCACATCTATCCTACCCTAATAACACCACTCTTTTTTTACTTATACTCCTCAAATACCCTAACAAACATAAATGCCAAGGGTTTGGCATTAAAATCAGCCCAAATAGGGAACAAACAGTGAGCTAACATTCATGCACATAGGCACAGACTCCTAAGAACTAGGTGAAGGTCCACCTAAAATCTCACTATCCCCATTGCCAAAAAGGCAATAGCATGACATAAAAGACACCAGTGTGGTATGTTACTATCCAGATGACTATGATATTGTCCAAAAAGGTTTCTAACTTTTGATTACTATTTATGACATCTTATACATTCCTTATACTAGTTTTTACCCTATCACTTATCTATCTCAGTCAGTTTCCAATTTAGAACATCTCTTATAATTCATTTGTTATTTATAGAATAATTAGGTAAATTAATTATTGTACAAACTAGAGGTTGTTGACATTACTATATTTATTCCTTCATTTATTATTCCAAAACTTTAACAACCTATGGTTTTACATTACATAAATCCATTAAAAATTAAATGAACCACCAATTGGATCTATATACCTCTTTTGACCAGTCAAATTCCTCAAAAGATAGTTTGACTGATTATTCTATTATTTTCCTCAATTTGGGCCTTTCTAATGCTTTGATTGGCTATCAAATTTAGGCTTGTGCCCTTTATGATGACTCAGTCAGTTTATTTGGTTTGGGTTCATCTTATTTTATGTCCTTAGAATCTCTTTGCCACTTTGATAATTCTCAATTTCACACTTCTTTTCCTTTACTAGGTCATTGCCTTTGGTCACTAGGTGCCACTTTTCTAGTTAACAACTTGTCATTACCCTTGGCTTTACCTTGATATTTTTTTCTATCATTGCTATGGCCACATGGCTTATTCTCAAGTTTCAAAGATCTTCATGCTTTGTGCTAATGTGGTAATACCCCTAAAGGTTACAAGCTCTTGTGAAGGTGCCACATGGCATCTTCTCAGGGCCTTAGAACCATGAGCCTTTGCCAACACTTTCAACTCTTAAGCTTCCTAGTTAATATTATAATCACTCTGAGCTCCTAAATTTCTAAAAGGGTGCCATGTGGAATCCTCTTAAGGACTTAGGGCCATGAATATTTACCAATGTCAATCAAATTCTAGGCTACAGGGATAATGCCTTAATGCTCCCAAGGTTTTGAGGTTTCAAGGGGCTGAATCATTGAGATTGTGCCATGTGGTATAATCTTAGTGCCCTAGGGATTTAAAAGGACTTAGTAAAATTTTCAAAAATATTTGACTTTGAAGATATTTGTTGATGATATTTGGATGCATTAAAATATATGGGGGACACCATGAAGTCTTTAAAACCTACATAAAATACAAGGCAACAAAAAAATAAGGCAAACAAATTCATTAGTAAGTTAGCGTAAAAAATGATAAAATTGACTAAGGCAAGAGAAACATAGTTTTTGAGATTGAACACAATAGAATTTGTCATTCCACAATGATTAATTCACATAATTTTCAAAGCTCAAATAATTTTTGAATATCCAAGTCTAAAATTAAATATCAAGTTTTTATAATGGAAATTATAAAGACTTAGTCATTTTTAAATAAAAATAATTTTTTTTAGAGGAACAATTAGAATAGGTGTTTCTAATTTGGCCTATTAATGCCAAATACCAACCCCCACAATATCAAACTTTCTAGTATCCTATCAGTAGCCTTACTAAGCTGGTCAATAGCCTAAAAGAGCATTTTTCAACCTATCAAGAAAAAGAATACTTTTAGATTGATTTGATGTCATGTTTCAAGTCCCATGATTATATTTTTAGATAGGGAGAAGTAATGGAGAATTCATTTTTAGTCAAAGGAAAAAATTCAAATTCTGTGATTTTAGACACCCTTCCAAGCCACCTATTTAGATGCTCATATCTTTCACCACATGAGAATTTCGGCCAAATTACTGAGAGTGATTTGAGGACCCCTATGTAATTAAAATTAATGAAAAATTGAGGTTGGTTGAGGGGCTATGATTTATGAACAATTGCTAAGAGCGTAGGCAATCCCAAGCAAAACCCCATAGGGAAATTTCATCCATGTGATATATTCTCATAAATTTTTCATGGGAACCCAATATTTTCATGGATTTTGAGGGGGTTAGTATAATACACATTAATGGAAATATTTGGATTTGGAGGTCTCTACTTCATAAACCATCAGTTGGAAGATTCAGTTCTAAAAACCCTCCAAAACCCTGATAGTGACCAGTTTTGAGAAAAGTGATTTTTATTGCAATCTAAACATCATAGATCAACCTAAAAACTTTTTAAACATAAATTAAACTTATATAAGATTCCATAAATGTAATTTTTTTGTACAAATATGTATGGATCAGGTCATAAATCATGTTTTTTTGATTAAAAAACATGTAAAATGAGTTATAAGGTAGTATAATAAAAACCAATTCATGGATGTTGAAGCCTGAGACTTTTTACTCATTAATTTTTTTTATATGGTAAAAAATATACCTAGAAGTGCCCCATCTAGCTCCTTTAAAATGACCACTCTATAGGAAAATGGGGCAAAATGGACCTAATCAACCCTGTTGATTGAATGACAGGAGTTTCTTCATCAAAATCATCTATCTCATGATAGGAGGAGTTGATTTAGATATAATGTAATATTTTTTTGTGTGTTATAATGGATTTTCAAGTGTAATAAATAGGTTTTAGGCTTAATTGGTCAAATAAAAAAGTAAAGAATGACATTAAAATTCTATCAAGTGAATAAATTTTGGAGTTCTGATGTTAAATATCTATTGTTTAAGTGGAGATATCATGCTCAACTCAATCCATAAGTGACACTTCATGCAAGTTGAGTTCAAGTGGAAGTTGACTAGTCTTTGAGTCCACATCACTTTAGTTGATTTTTTGACAAGATCATGCATCTCTCATGCTTTCCATGCAAAAGAGGATCCAAATTTAGCTTAAAATCAATTCAAGATGGATTTATCATCCAAATAATGGTGTGGATTACCACGCAAGGAAGGTTGACATGTCAAATTGGGCCCACCACCTCCATTTCAATTCCAAAGTGAAGACCATGCAATTTTTTAAGACTTAGAGAATTTAATTAATATTATAAAAAGAATTTAGTCTTGAGTTAACTCAAATAAGACTAATGCTTCTCTTTTCCATGCCAAATTGGCTAGATATTTCCAAAAAATGATTATATATGCAGGCTTTTAAAGCCAATTTATTATCCCTTAAGTTGGTATAGGAATACTATGCAAAAATTGTAACTTGCACTAGAAATCAATAAAGAAAGTTTGTTTGTAGATCAATTTATGGTGGTCGTATGTAATTTTGATCATGTATTTTCATATATGTGTGCTAGTTGTCTCCTTTTGTAGATATTTTCTTCAGCTAATGCTATAATTTCATCCTTAACACATCAATTAAAGAGCTAAGAATAAAATTTGCACTAAATATTGTTTGTATGCAGTGTCTTTAGAGACCATCATGAACATATCTCTAATCTACAAATCTTATTTAAAGCCTTCCTTTGAAATACTAATGTTTAAGACTGATCTATAGAGTTTCTCTTTGATCCATATGTGTGCCTTAATTTCAAAGCTTTTAGAGGATAAAAAGTTATGTAGGTGCATCACCAAAGGTAAATTAGGTTTAATTTTCAATTTCTTCTACACTTTTCACCCCAAAATTCAAAAATAGGTTTAGTAATTGTTTACCAATTCATATATTTGGAGGAGATAGCCTCATCAAAATTTAGAGGTCTGATCTAGATATAGGCATCCTATGGCCTTAGATCATTCCCATGTTAGTCCAGGTATGAGTTAGACTTGAGCAATATGATCTCTATTGGGTGCTATCTTGATAGCTAACTATTCTGGCATGCCTGGTGAGACACTGAGATGCCATTCTCTATAGAAGATGAAGATGAAGAAAGTGTATAAGATCAAGAACTTTCATATGACTCCATTAAAAAGGTATAAATATGTGATCAACATATTTCAAATAGTAAGATTAAAAATGAATTTCATGTCCTTTTAGTTGATCATGATGAAGAGGCCTTTTAGGATACTTTGGAGAGTTTTTGTGCAAAGTTTGATAGTTAATGTCCACCTCATATGGAGATTGAGGAATGTTTTATAAAATGTATTGTTGCATCTGTTCATCAAGAAGAAATTAATGATATATTACAACCATCTCTGAATTCTTACCAAGAAGCTAAAGATCATGATAAGCCATTACCTCAAATGGATCATAATGAAGATACCAATCGAAGCATACTAGTTGATTTTCCAATTCAATCATTAGATGAGAATGAGGCAAATCATGACTAGCCTATGAATGAGGTAGAGATAACATTCTTGATGAAACAAAGAGGAATTTGGGAGGAAGATGATTGGGTCTTGGATCTATATCTTTAATCCATGTACCTAACTGCATCATCCAAAAGACATGGATATAAAAGTGCTCTTATCTGAAAGAAGATTCTATTAAGAGATGGCAAATATGTTTCAAGGTTCTATGATGGACCAAATAACTTTCCATTTGATCTTAGAGGAAAGTTTATCAATTTAGGTTAGTTATTATAGGTTTGTCTTGTGTTTTCTTATTTCCTTAGATTAGTTATCATTGCTTTCTAGTTTAGTTTTTATTTCGAGTTTGTTTGTTTGTGTCAGTGTCTACTAGTTTTCCCAATTTCTATGTGTAGTCCAAGCTTGAATATAGTCTAGAGATTCTAAATTTATTTAACCATAAATATGGTCAACCATTGAGAGTCACCAATTTTTTTTTAAATTTAGCCTATCAATGCTAAATACCAACCCCCACAACACAAAACTTTCTAGTGTCCTATTAGTAGCCTTGCCAAGTTGGTCAAACAAACTTATTTTGGCCTAAAAGAGCATTTTTTGACCTATCAAGTAAAAGGATAATTTAAGATTGATTTTATGACATGTTTCAATCCCATAATGATATTTTTAGATAGGGATAAGAAATGGAGAAGTCATTTTTAATCAAAGGAGAAAATTCAAATTCTATAGTTCTAGACACCCTTCCAAGCTACCTATTTAGATGCTCATATCTTTCACCACATGATGAGTTTGTAAAAAATATTTGAGCATTATTTTAGGACCCATATTAATTAAAATTAATGAAAATTTAATTTGGTTTAGTGTCTATGACTTATGTGCAATTGCTAAGAGCATAGGCAATCCAAAATGTAAGTAAAACACCATTGGAAAATTTACTCCACATGATATCTTCTCATATATTATGCATGGGAACCCAAAATTTTCATGGATTTTGAGGGAGTAAGTATAATACACATTAATGTCAAGAATTTTATATTTTGAGGTTTGTGCTTCATAAACCATTAGTTGGAAGATTCAACTCTAAAACCCTCCAAATCCCTGATAGTGACCAGTTTTGAGAAAAAATGATTTTTATTTCAATATAAACATCTTGGATAAACCTAATTTATTTTTATTAAAATCAATTAAACTCATAGAGGATTCCATAAATGTAATTTTGTTATACAGATATGTACATATTAGGGTAAAAATCAAGTTTTTTTGATAGAAAAGCTTGTAAAATGAGTTACAAGGTAGTATAATTAAAAAAATCATGGATGTTGAAGCCTAAGAATTTTTATTCATCATAAAATTTTAATGTGGTCAAAAATATTCATTTAAGTGACCTAACCAACTCCTTCAAAATGGCCACTCTATAGGAAAATTGGGCAATATGGAGCTAGTCAACCCTGTTGACTGAATGGCAAGAGTTTCTTCATCAAAATCATCTATCTCATGATGGGATGCGTTGATTTATATCCAATTTAATTTTTTTTCTAGGTTTTAAATGTTTTGTTTCAGTTTTTAATGGAGTTTCAAGTGCAATAAATAGGCTTTTAGGCCTAATTGGTCAAATAAGCAATATATCAAATGAATTAATTTTGGAGTTACCACATTAAATATCTATTGTTTAAGTGGAGATATCATGATCAAATTAATCCAAAAGCGCCACTTCTTGCAAGTTGAGTTCAAGTGGAAGTTGACTAGTCTTTGAGTCCACATCACTTTAGTTAATTTTTTGACAAGATCATCTCTCATGATTTCCATACAAAGGAGGATCCCACTTCAAATTCAACTCAATTAAATATGGATTTATCATCCAAATAATGGCATGGATTATCATGAAAGGAAGGTTGACAAGTCAAAGTGGGCCTGCCACCTCCATTTCAATGTCAAAGTGAAGACCATGCAATTTTTAAAGACTTGGAATATTTTAAAGACTTTAATTAATATTATAAAAGGAAATTAGTCTTGAGTTAACTCAAAAAAACTAATCCTTCTCTTTTACATGCCATATTGGCTAGATATTTCCAAAAATTGATTATATATGTAGGCTTTTAAAGCCATTTTTATTATCCCTCAGGCTGGTGTAGGAATACTATGCAAAAATTGTAACTTGCACTAGAAATAAATAAAGAGAGTTTGTTTGCAGATTAGTTTATGGTAGTAGTGTGTACTTTTGATCATGTATTTGCATATAAGTGTGATATTTGTTATCTTTTTTCGGTCCTTTCCTCACCTACTACTATAATTTCATCTTCAATAGGTCAATTGAAGAGATAAGAATAAAAATTACACTAAAGATTGTTTGTATGCGATGTCTTTAGAGACCTTCATTCACATATCTCTAATCTAAAAATATTCTTTCAAGCCTTCCTTTGAAATACTAATGTGTAGGACTAATCTGTAGAGTTCCTCTTTGATCCATATGTGTGCTTTAGTTTCAAAGATTTTAGAGGATAAAAAATTATTTAGGGGCATCACCAAAGGTAAAGTAGGTTTCATTTTCAGTTTCTTCTCTCCTTTTCACCTCAGAATTCAAAAATAGGTTTAGTAATTGTTCACCAATTCATATATTCAGAGGAACTAGTCTCATCAAAATCTAAAGGTCTAATCTAGATATAGGCATCCCATAACCTTAGATCATTCCCATGTTAGTCCAAGTATGAGTCAGAATTGAGAAATTTGATCTCTATTAGGTGCTATCTGGATACCTAACACTAGGTAGATTAGACATGGAACTTCTTACGTTAAAAAAAGTTGAGTTCAAACTTGGTTAATTTTAATGAAGTATTTTGAAGGCATAACTTCATATTCAGAACATGTAAACCAAAGACCATACCAAAATAAGAGGGTCCCCATTTGTCATTTGAGTATGGGGCATGTTGGACCTAAAATATGGGACCTTTGTAGGGAGAATGTTACATCAACATTCATAACCTAGATTATAAATCTTAATACTTGGAAAATAAGCATAAATTATAAATAATTCATTAATGAAAATCAAAAAGATGAAGGCACTTAAGTTTGCTTCAGTGACATACTAAGTTCTAATTAAGACTTTGACCATTAGTGTGTGTAAAATTTATTGGTTATATTATAGCTCTTGAATTCACACAAAACAATTTCGACTTGGCTAAGCAACCAAAACTTCTAAGAGGGAAACTATTGGTTATTTAGCTTGGGAGGAATGGCATGGGCCCAATAGAGACACCTCTATTCTTGTCTAAGGCCTTATTCTACTGCCAGCTAGGTTGGAAATATATGGTGGAGATATATTGAATCACCCTTTTGAGGAAGACTTGGATTTTGCATTTTTATCTAGTTTCCTTCAAAAAATTCCTTGACAATATTTTGTAGTTTTGTCCATTGAGGGTTGGGAACCAAGCCATGGGTATAATAATAGACTTAGAAAGTTTAGATCACTAAGACCAATTCAAATAAAATCAATTCTTCCATTTTATTCCAATGTTAAATTAATTTTAATTAATGGTTTAGACATGAAAAGGAACCACTCTTAAATTCAAAAGTTTTATTTTGAATCATTAGCCTTTAAAATTTAAAAAATGCACAAAATAATTACTTCCAGTTCATGGAGTTATTAAATAATGACTAATTAATGTATAACTTCTAAAATTAGAATGATCCTTATGCACTTACTAACCATTTGAAGCAACCAACCCCAAACAATTTAAGAACACCTCAATTTCAACATGCTATTGTTATGTTTTCTACTTCTTCTTAGACCTGATTTTAATGCAATGCTAGTTGTGTGTTGGCTTTGTTTTATGGGAAAAATTACATTCAATGGGATACATGGGAGAATTTGAAATAATAATTCAAGGATACCACCTCTAAAATAACTAATTTTTCATGATATGGCAAGTAATTAACCATAATTAGTTTTGCTTTAGAAAAACATGCTGAAAGCACACGAGGGGCTCAAATGAAACAAGACACCTCAAATCAATTAGGGGGGAAGAAGCATAATAGGGAAAAGCAAAATAAATGGACAAATAATACAAATCAAACCTAATCTAAGAAAGCACAAAACACTATACAATTTATACATGCATAAAACCTCCTAACTCATTTTGAAATGGTGTTGGATGGAACAAATAAGAAATAATGCTTCAAAACTATCTGTTGACTAAGCTACATGTCATTCCCTTAAAATTTTTTCAATCTAAAATAATTCTATCCTAGCAATTATGGAACTTGATAAGGACTGGTCCAAAGAGGACTTAGCTTAGAATGTTGACCTTTCCTTTCATGGGATTTATCCCATATTAAAGCCAAGTTTAGAATGTGAAAACATTTGACTTGTGATTTTCTATCCAACCATGTTTTAATAGTTGCATTGGGATTTCTAAAATTATGCAAGGTTTCATCTCTCATATCATCCATTTGAATTAGGTTCAACAACTTGGATTGGTCTATTTCATTTGATTCCATGTAGTTATTGAGAAACTAATCTGTGGGTCTATTGAGTGTCATAAGAAATATTGGTTATATGCCATAAACTAAAATGAAAGGGGGATCTTGAGACATTTATTATGCATTATTTGATAGGACTATAAATCATACTTGAGAAAAATATGCCAACTATGTGGGATCTCCTCTACTGATTTCTTGATGACACTCAACAAGTTCTTATTTGTGGACTCAACCAAACCATTTCCCTATGGGTAATAGTTTGAATAGAACTTCAACATAATTCTATTTTGATATAATAAAATTGAATCAACTTAGCTGATTAGAAGGAAAGACCATTGTCAAGAGTTAGTGCCAAATGGGTGTTGAATCTGGCTATAATGTGCTCTTCAAGGAAACTAATCACCTCCTCAATAGTGTTGTTATTGTTTGATTTCACTTCAACCCATCTTGTGTACACACACAATCACTATAACAATGAATATATGGCCAACTGACAAGTTTAGATTTACGACTCCAATGAGGTCTAGGCCCCATTATGCAAAAGGATGCTCCTTAATTACTGGTTAAAGGGGAAAAGTAAAATGAGTTTCCCTTTTTGTAAATGTTTAACAGAGATGACAAGATATCACATGAGTATGAGCATCCTTGAATAATGTTTGCCAATAATAACCAACCTATAAGATGTTGTGGGCTCTCACACTACCATAAGGATGGTTGTTGCCTAATTTATCATGGAAATAAGTATGACATATAGTGCTACCTCTTTTATTAAGCATCTTAGGAAAATCCATTTATGATTTATATGGTAAAAGGAAATTTTCTTTAACATGTAGTGGGTAACCTTTAAACTTAATGCTCTTTTCTATGTCCTACCAAAGTCAACCAATGGAGCACCATATAAGTAATGAGTAATAGAGTCATACCAGGGCCTATGATTTAGTTCAAACTAAGTCAATTAGACAACAACAATACCAGAGTTAATTTTAGAGATCAATTGTTATAGACCTTAAACTCAAACCAAATTAATGGGCCTAACTTCAATGTCATCCTCTTGAAGTTTTGAGATTCAACATCCTCTTCTTTCTCTAAGTTAGTTCTACCCCATCATCATTTTTATAGTAAGATCCAAAACCATATCATAAATTTTGTTCCTCAAAATTTAATGTCTAAATTTATTTATTGCCTTCACTAATGCATAAGCTTGTTTATCCAAAACATGGTAATTTAATTCAACTTATTTTAAATTGGTGCTCATAAAAGCTATAGGATTCTCTCCGTCTTCCAATTTTTGAGTAAGGACAACATCTATGGTATGATCAGATACAAATGAATATAATTAAATATTTTTTTGCTAATCTACAATGACCAAAATGGGGCTATACATTATGGCATCCTTAATTTATTGAAAAGCTTCCTTTGAGGTAGGTGTCCACTAAAATTTAGCTTCCTATTTTAACATGGCATTTAAGGGTTTAGTTATCTTAGAAAAACCTAAAATGAAATTTCACATGAAATTAATTTTACCAAAAAATGATTTTAGTTCTTTCTTACTATTTGGTAATTGAATTCTAGAAATGGCATCGACTCTATCAGGGTCAGTTGACATACCTTCTTTAGAAATTATGTGACCAAGGAGCTTACCTTCAGTCTCACAAAAAATATATTTCTTTGGATTGAGTGAAATACCAAACTTATGACAATGTTCAAAAATATTTTACAAGTATGTTAAATGGTTCAATCTATATTTTTAAAAACCTATTAACTCATCCATATACATAACAATACACTTACCATTCAATCATTCAAATGCTATTCCCATGGCTCTTTATAAAGTGGTTCTAATATTGATCACACTAAAGGGCATTTTATTTTAAGCAAACTAGCCCCACTTTGTGGTGAAGGATATCTTATATTGGTCTTACGTATGAATTAAAACTTGAATTTAACCTGAGAACCCATCTAGGAAAGACATCATCTCAGATCCACCAACCTTTTGGATGATTTTATCTAGGTATGGTAGTAGATAATTATACTTATTTGAAGCTTGATTTAAATTATTGAAATAAACATAAAGATGAATCTCTCTTCTCTTTTTCTAACTGGTATTAAATTATCTACCCAATTTCAATGTCACAAAAGAAATATTATACTAGTTGACAATAAATTCTAAACTTATTTCAAGATTATTAGCTCAAGAATATGATTGACTAGTCTCTAGTGCTACCTAAATGGCTTCTTATGAGGTTTTAAGGGAATATTATGCATCATGATGCTAGGATTAAACATGTTTAGGTTGTCATAAGTTTAAGCAATGATGTATTGGTAACTATATGCATGCTAATTAACATGCACTAACCTATGCACTTGAACACCTAAGGTTTGTTTGAGATAATCAATGTAATGGATGGACTAGGTGTTTGGTTGGTTGTTGAGTGGAATGGGATTTGGGATAGGTGGTGATACTTTATTCTCATGATAGAACCATAAGACCTGGGTAATGTCCTAATGCTCATTGAGGTTATTGAGATGTGTGGAGATAGAGCTCCAAGTCCCTTCAGTCTCTAATATCACAAGAAGGTAGAGTTCTTGGTCAATGCTAGGCTTAGGAAAATGAGGGAGATTGGTCTGAATGACTCACAGGAGAAGATCTACTCTATCAGGTTGACTTTGCTTAACCAATGCCATCCACTAGATGTGAATAACATAGGATGAGGCTAGACTTAAGGAGAAGAATAATGGGATGGATGGGTGGCTAAGCTTTAATAACATTATGTTGACATCCCCTATTTTTCTAGAGGATGATAATTGGTGGATTGGGGATGCATTCTTATTTTTCTAAAGTGACTAAAGACTCTATGATGAGGTGGGGAATTGGAGTGGATAGAAAGAACTCACATATCAATTCATCACTAATGTTAGACTATTTGATGATGGTAGAACCATGTTCTATAACTCTCAAGAATAAACTATGTTGGATAAGATCTGGTGTCTCAAGAAGGGTCATGCAAAAAAGACTAAGCAGAATCTAGGGAAAAGAATATGAGCTTGTTATATTAATGGCTTATGAGGTATGATTGCTAGAATATTAAAGCAAGGTTTTGATATGTAATGCTTACATGAATGGAAAGGATTATGTATGATATGTTTGATTTCTTGAATTGTCAAGGATTTTTATGTGATGTGATTACTTACACATATGGAAAGGCTTTTGACATTGTTTTTGTTTTATTTTGACTATTTTTGGGTCTTTATAGGTTCTTAACAAATGAATATTTGCTTGCTGAAACAAAGTGTTAAAGTAAAGAATAACAAAACTAAAAACAACTGAAATCAAAAAATCTTTTTCTTATCCTTTTCAATATTTGGAATGCATACAATAAGAGAGGGAAGAAACTTACACTACTATGTAAGATCCTATTTTTTCCTAGATCTATTTATATGTAACGTAGATGCAATGTTTTTATTTGTTTTTGATTGGTTTACATGACATGGAATAAATGCACAAATTAAATATATTATGCACAAGTAGTATGATAAGATATATGATCTAAAATGTTAGTAATTAAACACTTTTTATGAACCTTCCTTATAAGCAAACTAGGTTAGATTCTTAGCCTTTCTAAATTGTTACAAATAATATTTTTATAATGAATTGTTAGGATGAAAACAAAAGATATAAGTTTTGATTTTTATGTTTTGAAAGAGATAAATAACAATACTTTTAACTCTTTAAAACAAACAAAATCAGCAACCCAAAACCTTCATACTTTCACCTATGATTGCCTATATTTATGTGTTTACCCAAGTGATTATTTTAATTACAAGAAGTTTATCTAGATATTGAATGAATAAATGTTGTATTGGATGCAAATGAATTGAATATTTACTAATATATATTTTTGGAATGATTGACAAGAGTTGTTAACTTGAAAGGATACTAATCTATTAGATGCAAGAATAAATGAAAACTAATTATGTTTTTGGTAGTAAAGACAAATGAAAGAGGTAGATATATTTCACTATTAAATTTGATTCTTTTCTATTTTAAATGGAAAACTAATTTAATCACAATATCAAGATATATTAAATCTAATCTAACAAAGAACAAATACTAAAAAATCAAAAGAACTCCAACCTGATTTTCAAATAAATCAGTTGAAGTGCAAGTACCATGTTGATTAGAGAAAACTCTTTAGCTAAAGGATACAAAAACTCTGGACTAAGATAGAAAAGGGGAGAAGACACAATCCAAAAAAAATAAGAGTATCTAAATTGAGGCTAACTGATGTCTTGGCTTGCAAGGTCTGTGTTGCTCTCACCAATGACACTTATTTATTTGTAACTATGTATTCAAATAAAAAATACTAGGGCTGAATATTTTGGTAATTGTAGTAAAGATTTGGATACAAAATACTCTCAATAATAATTTTTATTGGCAATTTTTGGATATGAAATCAAGTTAGAATTGGCCTTCTTGTAGGAAGAGAATGGAGTTTGCATGGGAGAGTTCAACTAAGTGTGATAGTGAGTTCAACTTGATATGAATTGGAGAAGGATAAAATTAGAAGAGTGAGTGAACTGGGCAAGATTGAAAGTGAATACAATTATTAGGAATAAAAAACATAAAGCTAATTGTGAATAACACATGAAAATATGAGCTAATTTTGGAAGGTGTTTCCACTGTGATAGAACCATCACCATATGTAGGGGGAAGTTGTAGAACCATCACTTGTGTAGATAAGACCAACCTATGAGAAAATGAAACCACCCCTAATTTAATATAGAACCACCCTTATATGGTGAAATGGCTTCTTATTTTACATAACCACTATGATAGTTGTGGAAATTGAGGGGTAATTTTGCAACTGGCTAGGTTGATTCTATCATATTGGGTGGTGGTTTTGATATTCACGGTTAGTTATTAAAAAATGAAGAAATGACATAGAAGGTCATGATTAAAGGGGTCAAAAAGTGGTCAAAATATGAATGTGGAAGCATAGAGGGGGGTTAGAGCTAGAGAGTTCCCTACGAAGCATAAAATAAGAGCTAATTACATCATCATCATATTTTTATCAAAAATGTTGTACTATGTAGTTTTTAGGTGCATACATATTTACCCCTCGAAAGGGTGACTTGTCATGAATTGTTAAGGTGTATTCCCAAGCAAGGCATACTAAAAGGAAATGGGAGTTTAAAGATACCTTACCTATACAGAGGAATGAATCCTATCAAGACCCTTAACAACCTATAGATAGAAGATGAGATTCAAGTGTGATTTTTAAAGAAGAATGACAATAGGCTATATAATTATAATAAGGAGAGAATATGTACCATATGTGTAGGAGAATCATACTAGATGGACCATCCCATTAGGGGATTGAACTTGGTGCGGAGTTGTGTACCTATAAATTTATAAAAACATGCTACCAAAGAGAGAAATGTTCTTAAAGACTCAATATTAAAATATTGATTTGCAACATCCATAAAAATAATACACATTTACGTAAGAAGAAATGAAAATGTGGGAGATTATGACCAAAAATATAAAACTTTTGAAATACAATGACTAGTTTGGGGCCCAATATATTCAAAAACTTGTCAAAAATAATTTATTTATGTCATTTGCATTAAAGGAGATTCTTGAGATCTGGTTTTAAAATGACCATTTCAAGTGCTAAAGTAGTCATTATAGTGAGAAAAACATGAATATGGTGAATGTACCAATGAGAGGCCCAATTAGGCACAATCAGGTCATTTTTTGCTAACTTTTCATTTTTACCCTAATTTTAGAAATTTATTTAAAATTAAGCTAAAATCTAGTCAAATTTATTTATTTTTACTTTGTGATCACCATGGGGGAGGGTAGATTAAATTTTTTATACATTTTTTAGAATTTAGATATGGGTTTTGGGGAGCTTATGGGTGGATAGAGGAACCACCACTTGGGTTATGAAACTACCACCTATTGTAGGTGGTGGTTACAGTGTTACCTTCATTGGGTGATTGCATAACTACACAAGGTGGTTACATTTCCACCTTGAAGTAGTGTCACAACCAGTGGAGGTTAGTTTCAAAACTACCTCCTATAAATAGGGTTAGTTTTGATTGTGTAGAATAAAGTTAAGATTTTTGACTTGTTTGGATTGTGAGATAGGTTTTCTTAGTTAACTAACTAATACATGGTCTATTTTCATGTTATAAGGGGCCTATATCCAATAAAGGATATCACATGAGTAGGATTGGCTCCCTTGAGTCTTAGAAATTTTTATGGTTGATGAGTTGGCCTTACTTGATCGAATGGGGATTATTCATATTTCATGGGTGGGGATCACCCCTTATTTTAGCTAATTACTATATGACTTATTCAAATATTAGGACCTTGATTAGAACAAATTCATGTTATCTTAAGCTTTAAGAAAGTGTATGATCACTCTCATGGATGTATACCAGATCACTAATCTTCCTATGATTAGGCATTTGGCGTTTATTCATGACACTAACAGTCAATATGAGGCTCATATCTGGGCAAAAAATTTAGAGACATCAACAAACCTGACTTAGTTAAAAAGTGTGTTTTGAAGCTTTCTCAGGTGGAGAGATTAGCGATACATACCTTAAGGAAGGCCATCATTTCTATTTTTGCCTTCTAGTTAGTGGGGGACGAGGGTAATGATAAGATTTTGTACAACTAGTCACAAATCATTTGACATATAAAGGAGAGAGGAATGCGCTATGCTCAGGGCCAAGAGATGTTGACACAAACCTATAAGGACCTATATCGAGTGACTCACCTAAGATCTCTCTATTATCTACTTGACTATCATTATGGGTTGGGTTTATGAGAGGATGATTTCCTATCAAAGGGGAGTACCAATTAGGGCACCAAGAGACATCAGGGCCACTGGGTGGTTAGATGTGGCACCTTTTCATGCTTTTCCCTAGTCTGTGGGCTCTTTGATAATGGTTTATTTGATTTCCCTAACCTAATAGGACAT
The DNA here is from genome assembly GCA_037957365.1 of Torreya grandis. Classification (NCBI taxonomy): domain Eukaryota; kingdom Viridiplantae; phylum Streptophyta; class Pinopsida; order Cupressales; family Taxaceae; genus Torreya; species Torreya grandis. Next base: position 1,470,022 of record JARHVA010003292.1, read on the forward strand.
GGTTGGGCAATGGAATATTGAAGGAGACTACATTACAACAGTCATGAGAGCTACACATGTTTGAGATAGACTATTGTGAGTTGAGGTGTATCCTATAGATTAGGTACCCCAATAATTTGGTATGCCCTATATGAGAAACCTTTCCATACTTAGAGTTGTGTATAGGGGGAATCATGAGGTGAGAGATACATGGCTAGGGAGACTTTCATGGCATCCACTAGTGAGGGGAGTACCCACCACCTGACTAGCTTCATAGGTAGTTAAAGGAGGAGGAGGGTAGGTTGGAGTGGTTTAAAAATAATATATGGGTCATCCACTATGAACACCACTACAAGGGCTTGTGTAACATCATCAATTAGGAGGTAGAGAGGGTGAGGGTGAGGGTTTAGTTAATGTTGATTTGGAGGAAAATCTGGACATCAATGAGGAGGCCATGGATGATGACTATGATCTTGAGTGGCAAGAGGGAGATCTAGGGAAATTTTTATTTTTGTTCATTCATGGTTACAACTCATGTTTTGATTTTATCCTAGTTATTTAGCTAATTTTATATATGATGTATCTTTATCATGTTAGTTATATCTAATACATCTTGTGTGTCTTGTGATTGCATATACTATGGGTGAATAGAGGAGGATGATCAGGGATACCCTGATCAATCTATTATAGTTGAGCACTGACCAGACATAATATCAACTTCTAGTGGATTTTAGGATTTTTTTAAAGAATTGAGCATCACACTAATGTATTTTCCCTAGCATACCATGCCTAGGCTATCCTAATGAGATTAAGGATAGATAAAAATACCCATTTAGCTATGGAAAGGATAGTAAAGGCCCTAGTGGACACCATGGTGAGGGAAGGAGGTGATGGATTGTCTAGTCATAGGATCTGGTAGGAGCCACCCTCTTGGCCACATATCGATAGAGGGTGGAGGAGTGATAGGAGGGGAGATGAGTAGGAGAAATCATCAAAATGATAGTCCTAGTCATTAAACTACTTCATCACCCTTCCAAAAGAGGATGACATATTTATGAGATTTATTTTGGTCACATCAATGTATATCTGATTCTTTTTGAGATGCCTTAAGGCACATTAGCCCTCTATGGAGGTGCTTGTATTAAACATATTTATTGTATAAAATTGACAACCTATGTCACACACACACACACACACACACACACACACACACACACATGGATGTTTTTATTTTTGGAATATCTCTTATTAATCATTATGTGATGCAATTTCATTACTTTTATATCATCTTTTTAGTTTATGCACTCTAGAGGATTAATCATGTGAAAATGTATGGATATATGTATTTTATTTTCATTTTTGATATGATATGGGGGAAATGCTTGTGTATGTGGAAATAGAATATATGTAGATGTTTTAATTATGATAGATGTTCATATATTACTATTTCTATGCTAATATTTGCTTTTATAGGTGATTATTTAATTGATTTTTTCACACAATATGTTACTTTTGATTTACATAAAATGATGTAAAGAGGGAAACATAATAGACGTGAGGTGAATCATGACTCAAAATTTCATAGGATAGAGGAGGATGACCTCATCCTTACTATTAAAGGGGGATGTGTACTTCTTGTAAAACCTATAGAATACTGACTTTATGGGAGATTTGGATCATGAGTAAGAAGGGTGGAAACTTAGCCTTGGATTTGTGTATCAAAACATTAGTATTGGCTATGGATTTATTTTTGGGTTGAGTGACTTGTCCATAAGTTACTTAAGAAGTAAAACCATCTATTCAATAGTTTGTGCTAATTTGTGAAGGGTTATATTGGATTTTATCTTTTTCATATCCTTAACTATGTTTTAATTGGTCTTATTAGTGATAGGTTGACTGTCACTTAACTTTGGTGGGGGGAATCATTCATAAATTTTGGATTAGGAGGCATAACAACATTTTTGGGTGGTGTTGAGGTTGTTAAGGGTTATTGTGCCCTACTCCTAAGGGTATAATTTACCCTATGGAACTACTGCACAACTAGAGTATCATTGGTATTCTCTTTAAGTTCATTATCTCCTTCACTAGCAAAGTCCAGAGTCTCTAAAACCATGGATTATTAGGTGATTTGGATAAACTAGGAACATTGGGGTGACTTGCATTATTATGGGTATATAAAACAACCTCATATTCATCAATCTCATTTTTCAAGACTTCAAAGGCATTACAAAACTTGACTTAGTCTAGTTCCCCACCTTAGGTTGTGTTACACACATGACACTAGTTGGGTAGGGTGATCTCCATGATGTTGATTTTAGGCATTCTATTAGATGGAGACTCTATTTGCTTGCATTGCCTATTTTTGAGTCTGTAATTATGTTGCTAAGTGAAATTTGGGTTAGAATTTCCATTGCTTTAACTGTCCAATTTTTTTTACAAACTAAGTAAATAGTTTCTCAACCTCTAAACAATCCTTTTAATTACATCTAGCTCAGGTTTGGCTGATTCTTGATTGGAAATATGCATGTTAATAGTTGCAATTAGGACTATATCTTGGTTATAAAATTTTGGTATAGCCTCATTACTAATAGAATTTAGAAATACCAAATTTTGATTTGGAGAGGCATGAATTAGAGGAAGTTGACTCATGATCTATAAAGTTTTTGGCATTGGAACATTCTAATTTAAAGGTAGGATTGGATTCAATGCAGACATGTTTGGGAGGACATTAGGAATATGGGCCAACATTTATCCCTGTGGATTGAGCTACCTATCCACTTTATTTCCTCTGCATAGGTGGGGGTGAATTTGTGATAGTTGGATCCCTCCTCAAGAACATGGTAGTACATGGGTCCAAGGGATTTTAAACCATTTCTAATGTTAACTGATTGTTTGGTTCTATATAGGGTTGTCATCCTACTACACATATTTTGAAATTAGGAATTAAAATTATATATAGGTTAATTAGGCTCCCTTTTAATGCAACCAAACTATTGATATAGAACACTATGGTGTAACACCTAACCAAACTAGGATAAGGACATGCTACTCAAATTATTCCATCCTTTAATTTAATTATCAGGCAAGTTAAGGAACTAGTCATAGGCCACATCAAGCAAGGTGAAAGGGAATAACTTGTAGGCTACATCTTCATGCTTAATGTTGAGTAACTTAAGGGGGATTTTTGTAAGATGTGACATATTATACAGTAATTCTCATAATACTTGTCATGAACCTTGGAAGCTACCTCTTAGTGTTCCTAGGTAGATCATGCACATCCCCTAAAACATTTATTATAGCCCCTGCTAACCAAGCCATGGGTGTAACAATAAGTGGGGGTCTATTTTTGATAAGTTGAGAGGATGAAATAGAAAGGGTGGATAAAGGTCTTAGTATCCATCTATTATTCCATGATCCCATAAATATTTTCAATGGGGATACAATCAATCTACCTCTGATATCTTGATATCTAGTGATTCACTCAAAAGGCTCAAAATTGTTTAAGAAATTAAAAATGAGTTAGAGATATTAAGATCAATAACCTTAAACCAATAAAAAATGAAATATAGAGAATATAGAAATTTATAATAGATAATAAATTATAGTAACACAAAGTATTTGGGATTTCAAATTATACAGAAAGTATGGTCCTCTTTCTAGCACCAGTTTTTATTGGTGTGTTTGAAGCACACAATAAAAATTGGGAAAAGCAAGAGGAGGCATTAGGGTAAAATCAAACAAGCAATTTCAGATATTATAACCACAAGGTTTTAGGTTAAAATTATAACATCATTCAAATAATTCATTCTTAGCTAAGTAATCTTAGAAAAATTCTAAATTTTAAGAGGTTCAACCTTCCTTCTGGTGCCAATTTATGTTGTTCTCAATTTGTGACCCATAATAGAAATAATTATTGGAATAACTATTCTGATGAAAAAAAAAGAGTTAAAAAAACATGGGACATAATGTACCCTCATTTTTAGGATTCATATAGTTAAATCAAAGGGATGATAAGTTTTCAATCATTTAGCTGGGTTAGAAATGACAATTAACCATCAAAATTTCAATCCACTATGTGTTGTTCGAGAAATATTACTAATGTTTGCTTATATAATTTATTCCTCATTCACATTGGTATCACATTATAATACAATGGAAAAAATATTCATCACAAAAAATATAAAGGGGATAAAGAGTAAGGCATGAAAGTAAGTGTTTCTTTGACTGAAACAAGATCATTAATGCTAAAAATAAAAAACATGCCTGATCATAATTATACCATTATGTACCAGGTCTAACTTTAACACAAAAAAAAAAAATCAGTGGGTAGGATTATGAGGAATCAACTAAACATATTACCCTAAACTTATATTAAATAAAATCATATGAAAGGTTTTTAACTACTGGACACAATGCCTTGACACAACTTCAAGTTAAACAGAATGGAAATTTAGAACCAATCAGACTAACTATTGAATATTCTAACTACATATTCATTAGTAAACAAGCATTGAAATATCTTATTAACATTAATAAATTCTATTCTATCAATAAATTAAGGACATTACTAAATAACAACATGAATTTCAAACCAGACAAGACAATCACAAGCCAAAACAAAACAAGAAAAGTGAAGATTGAGCCTATCACAATTTCTATAGAGTTTTGGTGCATACCATCTCCCCATATTTTTTATAATAATGCATACTATATTTTTATATAAAAAAGAATGGGACTTGTCTCTAAGTGGTGCAAGGATCCCATATATATCTAATATTATCACTCTAGGCCATTATAACTATATTCAGTCAGAATATTCCCTCCACTCTCAAAGGAAATCCTAATTCCATTTTGTCATTTGTCCACACTTATGACACATATCTAACCTATATGATCCCCCACTTATCCCTTTTAGACCAAGTATTTTGAATTATTCTTCTATTTATCCCACCTGAGAGAATATTTGGGTCAATAAACCACTGAATCATTCCACATACCTCCTTTGACCAGTCAGATTCAAAAGCCAACTTAATTGATTTTTCTATTATATTCCTCAATTTGGGCCATTCTAATTTTTTGATGGGCTATCAAATTTAGGCCCATGCCCTTTATGATGACTAGGTTGATTGACATGGTTAAGGGTCATCTTATTTTATGTCCTTGATATCTCTTTACCACTTAGTTTCTTCTTAGTTTCTCACTCATTTTCCTTTGTTAGGCCATTGGCTTTATCTATCAGGTCCCACTTTACCACTTAGAAACTTATTGTTTCCCTATGATTTACTTTGATATTTACTTCTATCATAATTATAGCCACATGGATTTTTATTATCTTCCTAGGCACTTCATGGTTTGGGTTAATTATGTAATACCCCTAATGTTTTGATCTCCCAAGAAGATGCCACATGGCATCTTAACAAGTCCTTGGGGCCACATACCTTTGGCAACATTATTTAATTCATGAGCTTCAAGTTAATACTATAATCACTTTAAGCTCTTAGGATTATGAGAGGGTGACAAATGGTATCCTCTCATGGACTTGGGGGCATATTGCTTTACCACTGTGAATCAACTTCTAGGTCATTGGGCTAATTCATTAATGCACCCAGGGTTCTGACATTCTAAGGGGTTGGGTCACTAGGATTGTGCCATATGGCACAATATTGGGGCCCTAGGGATTTAAAAAAACTTAGACATTTTTAAAAAATTATTTGAATCTAAAACCATGTGTCAATGATATTTGGATGTGTGGAAGGATTTGGAGGACTTGGGAAGTCTTCAAAACCTTTAGAAAATACAAGGCAACAAAAGAACCAAGGAAAATAAAGACATTAGTAAGTTAACCCCAAAAAATGATAAAATCAACTAAGGAAAGAGAAACATAGTTTATGATCTTGAACACATAATATAATTTGTCATTCCTAGTGATGAATTCACATCATTTTCAAAGCTTGAATAATTTATGAATAGCCAAGTCTAAAATTGAATATCGACCAAGTCTTTATAAACAAAAATTATAAAAACTTGGTCATTTTTAAATAAAAATATAACATTTTAGAGGAAAAATGACATTGGGTAGATCAAACATGGAATTTCTTACATTTAACAGACTTGAATTCAGATTTGGTTAATATTAATGAGTCATTTAGAAGGCTAGTTTCATATCCAAAACCTACAAGCCAAAGACCAAATCGCAACAAGAGGGTCCCCATTTGAAATCTGAGAATGGGGCATGTTAGACCCAACAATATTATGTGTAGCATATGTATCCAAGGTCTTGCCAATAATATATCAAAAATACGTATGTAAGGTATAATAGAAAAGGTAGCAACCACATATGTTAGACCCACCTATAAAGATAAGTCAATCTCACAAAAAACCTTTTATGAGGTCCCATCAAATGCTAGAACTAATTTATTTAAAAGATGTAAATCATTATGTGTATAACCCAAATGCATAAGTAATGTCATGGTGCAAATTTTATTGTTTGCACGATTGTCAATCATAACACTATGTATAGGTTAGTGATCAAGGTATGCTCAAATGAAGATCTGAGTCATCATCCATAATCTCACCATCATAAAAATGAATTTAAGGTCTCTGAATCATAGGTGGTGTATTTTGTGTATAAGTACCAATAACCTAGTCTAATGGGTGACCATAATGTGATGGAGTAGGATGTACACTATATGCCATTTGTACTTCTAGTTCCTTCCTAACAAGGTCTTGCAAGAGATTGCCAAATATATTTTATTTATAGTGATCACTATGTTGTGAACTTGAATCCTTTGATGGATCATCAAATATATATTTTTGGTCATTAATAAGGTCCTAAATCTAATGCTTTAGGGTAAAACATTAGTTCATAGAATGTCTAGGGCCTTGGTGATAATCATAATAAGCATTTGAATCATATCCTTTGGGTGGAGGCCAACTCATATCAACCTCTATAGGATGAGGGAGAGATACGAGGTGACACTCCATAAGATTAAGATGTAATAAAGATGGAGGCTTAGGTAAGCATGTGAATTATGTTCTTAGTGAAATAGATAAGACAAGTCGATTAGATTGTTGTGACACCACATGAACTATGTTAGTTATTTCCTTTTTAGGTTCTATTTTATTTACTTTATAACTTGTTATTTTATGTATTCAATGTGTTTGATACATACTTAAGTTTGATCAATAATATAATTTTCATTTCATGACCACAAATAATATGGAATAAGTCATCAAAATATTTAATGATGGACTCATGTAATGGGGCAAGCAAATTTTGCTTGAAGATGTTTTGAAGCTCTTTATCTGTCATTAGATTGGTCATTTTAGCTAACATTGTCTGATATCTTAAGATAAATTCAATGATAGTTTTTTTTTAATTTGGGCATATGAAACCTTTTTGATATATTGATGGAGAAGTGTGCCAAAAATTGATTAGTTAGAGGTTTGAATTCGTTTACTGATTGAATTGGTAAATCATAAAACCACCTTAAAGCATAGTCCTTAAGGCTCCTTGGAAATAGATCAGTCAAAATTTTGTCATTAGAGTCACAATCAAGGCATGCCATATAAAATTATCAAATATGTTATTCATGATAACTTCTTCCATCATAAAATATGAACTTAGGCACAATAAAACTAGTTGGCAAGGGGTGCAAAACTATCTTAGGTACAAGAGGGTTATGCAACTTCTCTTATGAATCAATAGCATAAGGTGATTTCATGAAATTTTATTCAATATTAGTAACCTTGAATGTAAAATTTTTATAGTTTGGATAAGATCTTGTACCTCTTGGTCTTTAAGGTTAGAAATTTCAGAAGTTACCAAAAGAGGTGTACTCATAGTTTGAGTAAATGTGGCCATTGAAACCAATAATTGGGTTGAAGTACTAATGTTTCCCATATAAAATGTAACAATATTAGTTTTAGGGAACAAAGGTGTGAACACATATCTCATGTCCCCATTACAAGTATGAAATGGAAATGTGCCCAAGGGGAGGGTTGTTGGTATATGGGGATGACCCATAACTCTAATATCATGATCAATAGATGGACCTGCTTGTTCATCTATGCTTTTTGCTTTTTTATTTTTTAATATAGTTCATAGGATCACATCAAGATATTTAGGGTTTTACCATATACAATGTTGAAACATAGAAAGATCTTGTACTTGAGCTTGATATATTTATTCATGTTCATTGTTTTCATTAGATTATCATTTTCATGATCAAAATCATCTTCTATGATAACTTCTTTGGTATGTAGTTCAGTTAAATGAGTAGTATATTCATTAGGTATAAGATTGGTTACTTAATTGGTTTGATCCATCTTAGGTGTATAATGAGGAAGCTCTATGTGTTCGGTAGAAACACCAACTAATCTAGGGCTACATCTAGGTTGCATACAGATAATAAAACAAATTTAAGAGAATTCAATAATGAAAAAAATTATAAGGCTAAATACCCTAGGGTAATATAGGTTTTTGATAAAAGGATGAGTTTACCAAATGTTTAACCCTAATTTTTTTGAGGTATAGTGTGTTGTGTGTTCACATTATTAATGTACCAATGTAAATATTTTTGTTAACAATACCATGTTAATAGTCTACAGATTAGTTTACTAAATATATTATTAGTCACAATATATTCGTATAATAGTGTTTGTTGGTTTATGGGAGATTCAGGTGATTATTTAGGTGAGATTTTTTAGGGACATACCATCCCAAATATAAGAAACTCATTTCCTATATATTTGTACTCCTGTATGGTTTTCAAATGTACCAATATTAATATATTGTGAGAATGTATTATAGTTAATAAATTTTTGTCTCTATGTTCCTTGTTAATCTTTTATAGACCTGAACCAAAATCAATATCTGGTATCAGAGCCATTTAATCCAAAAGCCTATAAACTATTTGTTTTGGAGTGATGCCATAGGATTTAACTTGAATCATTAACTATGTAAATTGTTGAAATTTAATTTGCAACATGATTGTTGGAATATAACATTTTGAAGAAATCTGTGGCATGATGTTATGAATGGAGCAGCTCAGTATTAATAAATGTTAATATTTTCATTATGACAAATATATCTTTTGATAGCAAATTTCATGTAATCCATCTTTGTATCAATTTGACCTATCGGTGTAATTCTATTCTGGTCTAGTGAGGAGTTTATCTCTTCAACAAAGTAGGTATGTAGAGTGAATGAGCAAAGATACAAGTTGCCACTATAAATTTTAAGAACCTTGAAGAGGATCCATAGTTTTTGTCTATGCATGGATAATCGATGTTAGATTTATGATGCATAATTTACGGATATCTCTATACACTTAGAACAACTGGATTTCCAAACCTGTGTGCCCACTATAGAATTTTGCCTATTTATCATGCCTCTATAAATTTGGTGATATGTTATTTATCAGCTGCGTAGTTTTTCAGGATATATATCTTATCAGTAGAGTATGCAATTTTAATTGGTTCAACTATTAGTTAACAACACTCATAATCTTCCTTGCCAAAATATCATGTAGTCTATTGTGCCTTTGCTATCATATAGAGACATTCTCAATAGCTCAGTTGTGTAGTCGTATCTCTTTAAAGTCAAACTATCCATCCATGACTCACCATCTCAAGTTGTCTTATCATTTAATCTTGCCCAGATCCACGTAAATTATCTAAACAAGATGTGCTTCTCCATTCTACATTCCACCACTGGATGCTGTTGTCATACAAGCCCATGATTTTCTAATTTTGTGTTTTTTTAGTTTGTTATTATAGAGGTCTTTGGTGTTTAGATTGATTTGTGTATTAGCTATTTTTTAATGGTTTTTTGTTATATAGACTTTAGGTTTATGTATTAGTAATCCTTTTTAATTTCTAATAAATAGAGTTATGTCTTTATAGTCGGTAGTTATTTGATAGAAATGAATACATATTTATTTTTAATGAGGTATAATGGTCTAGTTGTGAGTTTTGAAAAAGTCACGAGTCTTTTTAGCTTAAAGAGCATTTCAGAGTATAGTATTTTATGTTTATTATAGTTTTGTGATTGAAATAGCTAAAAGTTATGATTAATAGTTTTGTAGTGTTTTCAAATATAATTCAAAGTCCATTTTGAGTTATTTTATGTCAATATTAAGAGTCAGTTTTATGTCAAATGAGTCAAAATATCAAAATCATGTTTATTGGAGAGTCTATTGTAAACTATTTGGATTTATTGTCAAAACTATGTGTATTTTTAGAGTCCTTTTGTTACTAAGTCAATGCCAAATAAAATTAATATTGTAAAGGATGTATTTTCAAGCAAATCCAATGTTCTAAGTTAAAAGCATTAGCTATGTATATGGGAGAATCTTGTCATCAAAAATGACATAAGCTTCAAATATTCATCATCTGTATAAGTAGCTTATTCTACTGGAGGTTGGAGGCAATGGAGATAGGAAGATTTTTATGCCTCTCCTTAGCCACTAGTGATGGGGCCACTTTCTGATTTAGTGGCATTTTTCATTTCAATTGTGTGTTATGTTTTTAGCATAGTGTGATTTGTTAATAAGAATAGATGTTGTATGCCTATTCATGTTTTTCATAAGTGAACTGTATATTCTTATGTAACTTCTCTAAAATGTGAGAATTATGAGAGCTAGAATCTATACTGTACATCATGATTTGGTTTATGGTAAGCCACTTATAAAACCATTACTTTGTGGTTTCTGGTTATCCACTTGTAAAACCACTATTTTGATTTTTTGTTAGCCATTTACAAAACCATCAGGTATTATTTAGTGCTTTCTAGTTAGGCACTTATAAAACCACTATTTTGGTTGTTGGTCAACTATTTGTAAAACCATCATGTGAGGTTTATGATTATCCTTTAAAAATCACCAAGTCATGAGTCTAGGTGTAAATATGAGAGAGTTGTTTTCCCCATGTTCACATTAAGGGGGTGTAGGATAAGATTAATAATGTTCACAAGGGGGTGAATGTTGAGGTATTGTGTGTTATGTGTTCACATTATTAATATACCAACATAAATATTATTTAAAAAAATATAATATTAATAGTCTATAGGTTAGTTTACTGAATATATTATTAGTCACAATATATTTGTATAATAGTGTTTATTAGTTTACGAGAGATTCAGGTGATTGTTTAGTTGAGAGTTTGTAGGGATTTACCATCCTGAATATAGGAAACTCAATTCATATATATTTATACTCATGTATGGTTTTCAAATGTACCAAAATTAATATATTATGAGAATATATTATAGTTAATATATTTTTGTGTCTCTGTGTTCCATGTTAATCTTTAGTAGACCTAAACCAGAATCAATAAAATTGAGATGGGATCAATATAGTACATGGTTAAGAATATAAAAATGAATAAGCACAAGGGTGATGAATATATCTATAGTAGGAAAATTAATTGACAAACTCAAATAAAAAATGTTTTAAATTTATAATACTAAGATATGTTAAAATGGAAAGTACAAATATTGATTGATATTACAATAAATTGGAAACAAGATTACTTAGTTAGTTTACTATGTGCATATAGATCTAGGTTAAAATAAGGTGGAAGTGGATTGGATTAGAATCTTGGACATTCTTTTGATTATAAAAATTTATATTCTAGGGCCTCCATCAGATCTAGACAATTTCATCAATGCTACTATCTGACATTGATATAGGTGTCTAGTATAAAATAACAACTCTATTTAGGTGCAACCTCTTATAAACTTATGTATTTTACATCACCTTTACTTTGGTGTGTTTATATATCTAAAAAAGGCTATCACTCTTTGTCAAATGATTAAACATTATATTTTTCACCCTTGGAGTGACTGTTGGAAAAATAGGTTAGTGGGCACACAATGTCAAGCTTCCATAAGGACCAGTATACTAATGGGCACTACCTACATAGTCAATACTCTGAAGAGAGCCTCAATCTTATGTAGTTCTCCTCTATGTGTTTTATTGTGTGTGTATAAGGATGTAATGGGTGATAAATAAGTATATAACATGATCTAGCTTGTAACTTGGAAAATATAACTCATGGAGTGGTCCTTCAGTACTTTAGACATGTATATGGGTTATCCCTAAGACTGATATTAAAATAGGAGAGAATAGGGAAACTATTCTCACTTGAATTTTTGATTGGGTACCTTTGGTAAGTTTCCTTGTGAGTTGTTAGGTCTGTGATAGATGAGGAATGAATGAGGGTTGATCTTGAATATATACCAATTCCTTTTATAAATATATTTCATTTATAAATATATTTCATTAAAGAACTTAGTATAACCATAGGTATACATTTCATTCACAAATTTTATGACTTTAGTACACTTAACACTTAGTTTGGCATAAAACACTAGCATCTATGTAGGCATCTGGTTGGGACACAAGTGTATAAGAAGCTAGAAAATAGGTACAAGTCCAAAACTTACAAAGGATGAGAATAAGTAGGTCTAAAATATTTTGAGCAATATATAAGGATTGATCATCATAATAACATATGGTTAGATTAAGAGATAAGTAATAGGCACAAGAGATAGTGGATGCGAGTATTTCAATAACAAGATGGTGTTAGGAACTAAAGGGTACCACCATGAAAAGTACTTGACAAGTCTACAAGACTAAGTGATATATAATTAAAATTTAGTGTCTACACTACTACACCTAATGTTATTCCTTCTTTAGCCTCATTCTATGTTGATAATTATTATGTATTACATAACAAATCAAATGTTAATATGATTAATGATAATATGATTGCATCCCATGATGAGTTAATTCTCTTTTAGAAGATAAAATTTGTGAGCATATTGATTCTAGTAATGAGAAAAATAATTTTATTTATTATATTTTAATATAAAGTCACATTCCTTTGAAAACTAGCCTTATATATTAAATACCAACAAATCTCCCAAACCTACCATCAATAAGAGTTTATTCCTAACCCTTCTCCTATTCAAAATAGTGTACCATTGGCCAAAATTAATAATATATTTCAATTATGAAATGAACCAATCCATGATATTAAAATGACTTCAAGAGGTTTTCTCTTTAATGCATGTTGTGGGTGATTTACAACATAAAGTACATCAATTCGCCTTGAAAAGTAATACTTATCATTCTTGGGTTGATTCAAATGCTATATATGGTAACGCTATAGTGTGTAACATCTTGTATGCACCTTTACCACATGGTTTTAAAATACCCACATTTTATAAGTTTAATGGACATATAGATCCTTATTTACACCTCAAATATTATAGCAAAGCTATGAATGGTTGTAAAGGTAGTATGATTCTATGACACTTATTTCCAAAGATTTTAGAGGATGGTGCACTGAATTGGTTTCATCATTCACTACCTAGTGGGTCTTTACATACATACGATGAGTTACAAGAAGTTTTACTTATGCACTTTATTAAGAATAAGGGACCCCAATTATATATGAGGGATTTCCATCATTACATTTGGGAAAGTTAGATCTAGTTTGTGATTACATATTGTAGTTTAAGACATATATGCATCAATTAATATATCAACCAAAAATTTAGAGGCATTTTATATATATTTTGTAGAGGTATCATTTTCCATCTTAAGGAACATTTGTTTTATTAAACATCTAAGTCATTTTAATATATTTGTTATGAGACTATTGCATTTGAAAATAAATTAGGACTCATATAACCAAATATAGAGACAAATTTTGATATTGAGTTGTTACCACCAAAGTCATCAAGTATTATTTAAGAACTTGATCCACCTTATTATAAAGCAAAGTTTCCTTATTGTGCATCTCAAAAATCGCATTCTATATATAGTAATGTTCCTTTTACATATCATAATAATATAACTAAGGTCAAAAATGCACATGGTGAGATTGAAAATGTTTTTATTTGAAATGTTCACAATGAATATATTATTCCTTTGGAATGTCAGGACACTCTAAATAAGGTAGAAAATGTCAATGATTCTCCTTCTTTCTCCCCATCTCAAAATTTAATTATTTCCATTTCTAATGTTAATAATGTGAAGGATCTTGAGCAGTGGAAGAATCAAACAAACTTTATTCAATCTCAAAGCATATTAATTACATGGTTTATTGTAAACTTTTTGAGGTTTATGATAGTTGCTTTTTACAACAAACTAATGGGTTTCAACTAAATTGAATAAATAAAACAAGTAAAAAAACACCTAATTAATATTTTGTTTAATAAATGACCCAAAAAGATCCCCCTTGATTCAAAGGGTTATATAAACTAAAATAATTGGAGCAATGATCTCAAGTCATCAAAGAAACTTTGAATTAACTATAACTGATGTACTATACCTTTTGATATTGATCAAAATTGATGATGTTCCATAAAGAAGCCCACCCTGTGAGTTATGGCATAAAAATGATGATGGATCAACTATTAACTATCCCTTATGATCATTTGTACCGTATTATAGTAGAACTAGATCAAAACTTATGCAACTACACTAATCTATATAAGGCTCCACATATATGCTCATCTAAATGACCAACCTGTATCATGTATGAAACATCTCCCTAATGTCCAAAAAATGTTGATGACCTTTCCTCAAAACTAAAAGTGTTATCAAACCATGTGAACTCGTACTGTCACTAAAAACTAGTTAAAGACCAACCAATGATATATCTTCTCCCTTATCAGGTGAGAGGTGATAGCTACACATCAAGAGAAATAAAATCAAATAATATTTTATTCTCCATGTCATGAATATCAAGGAGAGAAATCCAAAACTAGAAAAAATCAAGAACATGAGCCAAAAAATGCTACTACAACACATCTTGATCTTGAGCCTAGTAGTTTGCACAAGATAGGTGAATCAATGATCACTCAAAATAAGTTGTTAGGTCCATCAGGACCATAGACCTTATCCATATAAGATGCCTCATAGTTAGAGGAAGTGTTAGAATAACCTAAATAGCTAGAGTCACTAGAATATATGTGACTATAAATATCTACATAATTTGATTTAGCTTTCCTTTTATGTGGAGAATGAGGTCATCGAGGACATACATATGCATGATTTTTAATACCACCAAATTTGAAGAATCTAGAATATTTCTTATGCTAATGAGATACAAAATAAGCTGAATCACTATAAGAACCATTGGAGTGAGAAGAGTGCCTATGGTGATGTCTTTGTTTTGAATATCTTAGAGAGTGCCAGTGAGAATGGTGTGGAAGTTGTCTATAATGACATGGAGAGTGTCTTGGAGAGTGTTTCTAAGAATGCTTTTGAAACTAATTTTATAAATGATGATGATATCTATAATGTGATCTAGAATTTGTATAGTAAGCTTCTTTAGTAGATGTGCTATTTTTCTTTGAAAACTATCACTCATGTTGAGTCAATAACTCACAAATAGAATCAAATATTGTGGCATTAAACTTATCACTAAGCTATAACATTTAAAAAAAGTTGTTATATGTATAACTAAGACCATTTAAATTTATGGATGTGAGATTATCATCATTGATCTTACCACATGTAGTATAATACTCTTGTTTTAGAGTTTCATGTGGGAGAGATATTCATATATAAGGATTGATCATTAGAATTGGGAAGCTCCTAAGAACTATGTTGGAAAATCCTACCAAGACCACTACCCTTAGAATCATTGATGATGATGAATACAAACACATGGTTACTTTGGTAATGTAGTCAATTAGGATCAAGAGCCATGACCAGTCTGGTAGAGACAACAAAAGAATCTTGGACATGATCTTCATAGCCGAGGAGAAAATTATAGAGGCAAGAAACATAAAGGAATCTATGACCAAGGATGATAGAGACTTGGATGACCTGGTTGATCAAGAATAAGCCTACCTCATGAAGCTAGTTGTGGACCTAAAGCTCATCAAATACCAATATCAAAAAATAATGGATCTTCTACAGAATCAACAAGGGGACCCTTTAGTAATGGGCCCACCCAGTAGGTAATATTCCTTTTGTAAAAAAAATATTGTAAAATTTAGAATAGGAGTATTATTTTGTAAGTCATATGTTAGTTTATAAGTATATTTCCTCTAGGTCAATCTAGATTTGAAAGACAAGTGTATTTTAGAACTTTCTCAGGAAGGATAGTTGTCCTTATCTTTTGTACACCTATATATTGTAACTGACTGGTATGCTACCTAACCTTTCTATAAAAGGCATGTATCACCATTTTGTAAAGGAGAGATAATTTTTAGAAAATTTGTACACTTGGAGAAATTAATATAATCAAAGAGTTCTATAAAGATTGTCCATATTTGATATGTCAATTGCCAACATAATTTTTCTCTCAATTGCTAGTTTTCTATCTTAAATATAAATAACTTCTTTGAATTCTGAGTTGCATTTTTTGATCATAGGGTTTCTAATTTGTGTATATGATATATTAACTGAAGGATCATGGATTTTCTTCATTTAATTTTTCTATTTATTCATATGTTCAAATTCTATTTGATTACAGTAGTAAATCTTTAAAATTAAACTTGGTTATTTCTTGTGATTCTTTACATTATCCTTTGAAGTTCACCTAGTATATAGTGAAATCTGAGCTTAGGTTATTTTGAATTATATATTGGTTTGAATGAATACTCAATTGTAATTGATGATTTGTCATAATATTTAAGGCTAAGATAGGCAATCACTCATTTCCTTTTTTGCCTTACCCTTCTTTTTGCTCCCTTTTTTTACACCAAATCATTTTAGTTTAAACTTCATTATAAATATACATCTATATTATTTTGTAGCTTAAGTTTGGATCATTATTCATTGAGTTAACATAGATCCTCTATAATTCATAAGGAACACACCATGATGGCTCCCAACTATCACTTATTATAAATTTTGTGGAACACTCATACATATCTTTGCTACTATTTCACCACAGGTAACATCAAGTTGCCACAACCTACTACTCATGCTTTGAATTCTTGGAATTATAAAATGAGAAGTGTTATTTGAACACTAAGAATATTTGTGGTGCATTTAGAGACATCATTAGGTGTTTCTTCTAGTGATAGAAGAAGGGCCAGGGATCTTTGTGAATTATTTGAATCTTTGTTAGCCTTAGTGAATTTTGATCTAATATTAGTGTATATTTTTTATTGTGTAAATTATTTACTTATAAGTATAAATATCATTGATATTTGTGGTTTGTGACTTATCTTTGTGCTTCCTTAGACAAAGATCAAGGTTCTTTGAGATTTGATGCTTGTTTTCAATAAATTTAGTTTAAGTTTTGAAAATCCATAGTATTTGAGGTTAGGATGACTTGTTTTGATCAAAGATTGGCATATATTTCATATATCTAAGTTAATTTGAGCTTAAAATTATAAAGATAGATGATATTAGCATAATTGGATACATCTTTTAGCTGTTTTAGTCAAAGATCAACATCTTTTACTGTTCTTTACACAATCTTTACAAAATGAGCTTAATATACATCTTAATCCTTGTTCCTTATAAATATTATCCTGATACATCATATTTCAAATATGATCTTCAAATTTCAAGTTGGAATTTACAAAGATTTGAACTAGATCATACTCAGAGACAAGGGAGCCTTTGCTTGAACTTGAGGTTCACTGAAGGGCTAGGTATGACAAAGGTAGACACAAGAGACCCAAATATTTACCAAATTCACCCCTTCAAGGTACCTTTGCCTTCAAAATTCAACCAAGTATGGATTGGTTGGGATAATATTTAATCAATGTGTTAGGTGTGGTACATGATCTCCCATGTAATCTTGAGAAGTATTTGCCTACATTTAGTCCAACCGCTATTACAACTACTAAAGAACACATTAAATGTTTTAAAGCTACCTTAAGGTTGATAAATGTTGTGCATGAGTATGTGGCTTTAAGTTTATTCCCCTTTAACTTTAAATATGCTTCTTATGAATTTTTCTTAAACTTGCCTGATAATTACATCACTAGTTAGGATAGTTTCCTTAATGTTTTTATAGATCAATTTGGCAAGATTGTCAATCCTTATGTTATTTACCATCAATTCACCACCATTAGAAGAGATTCAAATGAGCTTATTAGTTCCTTTAATTATATATTTTAGAAAATGTATAGCAAGACCATAGAACCTTGTAAGTTTGATGATGTCTTAACTTTAGAAATGTATAAGGATGTAGTAGATCCCATGACCTCTATATTCTTGAAGATATCCATGCTAGCTATAAATTCATTAGCTAGGGATTATTTTTAGGTAGTAAACATAAATGATTAGATGTATCCCTAGGGGAAAATTACATACTTTGTTCCAAACATTAACCCACATATGCCTACTCTAAAAATCTTTCCAAATAATAACCAAAATATCCCAACCTTAAATCAACACCCAAAATTAAATCAATTACCATTGAGTCATGCTACTCCCAATCAGAACTTAGGATTCTTATATCATCCTAATAATGGATTAAATACAAATTATCAAAGGGATTTAATACCACCTACTAACAATAACTAGGTACATAATTATAAAACCCCTAAAAATGCGAACGAATCTATCCTAAAAATGGTCTAAAAGTTGAGCACTAATTTTCTTTAGCTGCAAAAACAATTTGAAAATATTGCTAAAAGCTCTGGTAGGAACTTATCATTTCAAATGTATAATAGGCCAAACAATATATTTTAGAATGATAGTTTTCATAATAATAAGAATAATGAACCATCTTCTAAAAAGAAGACCATGGACATTAAGCTTACTGATATTGCATTACCTGATTATTATAGAGTACATTACATAGCCAAGCATGGTGAAATTTACTGTATTTTATTTTTAAAAGCATTTGAGGCTTTCCAAAAAGATTAGATACATATGAAGTAGTCCCTAACAAGGAAAGTGGTGCATGTGCTTCTATATTTAAGTCATCTGATCAAGCCTTCATGGTAGATAATTTTGATTTCCCTTTTCAAGAAGAGAATGAACCTAATGATATCCCTAAGGAGATCTAATCCTTTCAACAATTCTTGAAGAAGACCTATCCCTTGAAAAATGAAGAGAAAAAGTAGCCCTTAACTACCTCATTGCCTCCAAGCAATTTTGAAACTCCTCTAGACACTTATTTAAGCAACAATCCAGAGCCACATAAAAGGAGTACTTTTAAACCCAATATTGAAATTTCTAGTTCTTATAATAAAAATGGCTATAATATAGTTGAGGATATGAATAAAATAAAGGCTAATATTACATTTCATAAAGTTACACAAATTACAGAGCAAAGAGACCTCTTTTTGGAGTCATTGTCAAAGAAGTCCAACAAGCCACTCATGGTTGACCATGCCAATGTGACTGTACACAAGGCTAAGATAGAATTTCCTCCTTTCCTGCTCACTATCATGATGTTTGGTAAGAACTTACATAATTAATTACTAGATTTTGGTGCTTCTACCAACATCATTCCTGTAGGTAGATGCAAGCAACTTGGCTTAACACCTATAAAATTTGATAGGGTTATCACCCAATTAAATAAAGCTAGAGTTAAAGTTATTGGAGAAATTTTAAATGTTCATATGCAAATAGCTTTTGAGCATAGAGTTTAGTAATTCATTGATATTAAATTTATTTATATACCTAATGTTTATAGAATCTCGTTGAGTAGGGAATCGACCAAGGCCCTGAATGGTTACATGTACACATATTTCTCACATTTGTGGCTATCTTGGAAGGGAGTTCCTAATCAAATCAGGGTTGAGAGAGAACCAAGGATGAAACACATGATAACAGAGTATAATGCTGTGAATGAAAGGGTCAACATAATTGACTCAGACTTAGGGGTTTTTACCTTAGAGACTAATAAGGTATGTGATCCCAAGAGTACTCATGTTGTCCTTAGACTATAGAAATCTCATTTTGATGGTGCTAGGTGTAAGGATATATCTGGAGTAGGTATTGTCCTTACTAACCCCATTGGTGAGAAATACCATGCTTCCTATAGAATCTAATTCCCTTGTACTAATAATCTTGCTAAATATGAAGCCCTCATCCTAGGTTTACAATTTACTATAAAAAATAAGGTCAAAGAACTCCTAGTTTATGGGGGTTCAAAACTAGTTGTCAACCAAGTAAGAAGCAAATACCAATGCAAGCTCTCATATTTTAAGAGGTATAAGTTTAGGGATTGATATTTGATTGAGTCCTCTGATAATTTTAGCATTACCTCCATCCCAAGAGAAGAAAACCAAGTTGTTGATGAGTTAGAATCTATTGTAGCCAACCTCATGCCTAACAAAGATTTCACTAATTTAGCATTGAGTTGATCCTTTGTCCTTCAATGCCTGATAACATTAACCATTTTCAAGTTTTCAATGATGATTAGTAGATATTATATTTAATGACCAATTTTAGAGCATTTGATGCCCGTATCATTGATGAGACTAATGAAAATACATCTAAGTAGGACAATTTTGATGGTATAGTCATTCAGTTGAATGACAACAAGATCCCTAAGGGGTTGATTGGTTTAGAGAGACTATTTTATCAAGACAAATTAGATAAGGTTTCTAAGATTCCTAAGGTTAGTGAGAAGGAATACAATGTTGGAAAAGCTTACAAAAACTTTGAGAATAAGAAAACTAAAGAGCTCCTTACCTAATATAGGGATGTCATAGCATGGTCATATGATGAATTGAAGATCTTTGATCCTAAGGTCATCACTCATGCCATCTCTCTCAAAGAAAATTTTAAACCATTTAGGTAGAAATAGAGGCATGTAAACCCTATCTTAGAGCCAACTATTTTTAAATAGGTTAAGAGACTACTATATGTTAGGATAGTCTTCCCCATAAAGAATTCTACTTGGGTGGCTAATTTGGTGCTAGTTAGGAAGAAGAATGGAAAGATTAAGATTTGTATTGACTTTAAGTATTTAAATAAAGCATCTGAGAAAGATAATTATCCTCTTCCTTCTCTTGACCAAGTTATACAAGTTGTTTCAAGTTCAGCCATGATGTCTTTTCAAGTTATAACCAGGTATTAGTTGATAAAGAAGATAGGATGAAGACAACATTCACCACTAATTGGGGAACTTTTGATTACAAGAGGATGCACTTTGGGCTAATTAATATAGGATTTACTTTTTAAAGAGATAAGGACCATGCCTTCTAGGGCTTGATAGGTAAATGCATCATTATTTATATAGATGATATAACAATTTTTTCTAAAAATAGGGAAGATCACTTCATGCATTTACAATAATTGTTTGAAAGATGCAGAAGGTATGGGATTTACTTAAACCCTAAGAAAAGTATTTTCTATGTTATTGAAGGTAAACTATTGGGACATGTTATAACCAAGGATGGGATATCTATAGATCTTAAAAGGGTGGAGGCTATATCTAAAATAAAGCCCCAAAATAGTAAAAAAGAGTTAGTCATTTTTTGGAAAGATAAAATTTGTAAGGAAATTCATTTACAAATTAGTAGAGATTGTCAAGCCACTAAATGACATGCTGAAGAAGGATGCCAAAGTATCATGGAATGAATAATATAAAAAGGCATTCAATGAAATTAAGGAGGCCATTAGTCAGGATCTGGTACTAATAAGTCTTGACTTTTTAAAGGATTTATACCTCTATTCATTTGCCTCTAATCATACCATGGTTGTTATTATGACTCAAAAAATTAAGGGGTGTGATCACCCAATATATTTTATAAGCACTAATTTTAAGAATGTTGAGTTAAACTATTCATTGATTGATAAGCAAGCATATACATTAGTGAGGGTAGTAAAGAAATTTAGGCATTATATCCTTAGAAATAAGCCTGCCATAAAGCTTATGTTAAGCCAAAATGAGCTCAAAGAGTGTAGAGGTAAGTGGATGTTAGTTTTACAGGAGTATGACATATAAATGAAAATATCAAAACTAGTAAGGTACCAAGGTTTGATCCAAATGATTGCTAATACCAGTCCTAAGTTAAGTATTATGCAAGTTGATTAGTAGAACTTACAAGCTAGTGAATGGTATGATTATATTATTCATTTGTTAATTAATGGTACCTACCTTGCTGGACTAACAAGGGAGTAAAATAAGGATCTAAGGCTTAAATTTGCTCATTATCTAATTAAGAATGGAGTCTTATATAGGAAAAAATTTGAGGGAGTCTACCTTAGGTGTGTTTCAAAAGAGGAATCTACTCAAATCATGAGTACCTATTTAGCAAAGGACACCCATCAGGGAAGACTACTACATATAATATTCTCAGAGCTGGCTAATATTAGCCAAATATCATCAAGGATGCTCATAAGTATGTGAAAGGATGTCACTCTTGCCAAATTTTTAACACCAAGGAGCCTAAGGTAGTAATGCCTCTACAACCAGTCACGGTTGACAAACCATTTGCATAATGGGGGTTGAAATTTATAGGAGTAATCAACCCAAATTCATCTAAAGGTCATAAATTCATCTTGATTTCCATAGATTATGGTACAAGGTGGGCTAAATCTATAACCACTAAACAATGTAGAATAGAGGAAGTGATTAAATTCATGGAGGATAACATTTGCACTAGATTTGGAACTCAAATCTCTCTAGTATGTGACAATGGGTATGGATTTTAATTTATAGAGATGACTGAATGGGATTATGATAATGGTATATATATAAAGTTTTTATCCAACCATTATCCTCAAGGGAATGGAGTTTTTGAGTCTACCAATAAAAATTTGATGAAACCAATGAAGAAATATATTAAAAATAAACCCAAGACTTGGCACAAGTTGCTCAAGTATGCATTATGGGTAGATAGGATTATGATTAAACAAGCCTTGAAGGCATCACCTTTCTATTGGTATATGGCCAAGAACCAATCTTCCCTATCACTCTTAAGTTTCCCACATACAGATTCATGTAAGAATATATGGAAGAGGGTCAATAATTAGTGAACTCAAGATTTTTGGACATAATTTAGATGGAAGATGCAAGGGATAAAGCCTTTGCTAATTTTACTAGGCATCAAACCATAGTGAAAAGATGGTTTGATAAAATATTGAAGGTTAAAGTGTTCAGACAAGGAGACCTAGTTCTCCTTTAGGGCAAATCATCTAAGCCTAAGGGTAAACATGCAAATTCACACCTTTGTGGATTGGCCCCTATCAGATTTTAGAAACACTAGGGAACAACATCTTTAATCTCAGAGATCTACAAGGAACATAGTTCACATTGCCCACCAAGGGATAATACTTCAAGCACTACTTTTTTACTACTCCTCCTAAGGTCTTTATGGAGCAAATTATATGGTGGTTAGATTTAGTGTAGGAAGCTAGCTAGTTCCTTTGAAGTTCTTTCTTTCTTTTCCCTTTTTTGTATATAAGCATGTCTATATTTATTTATTCCCCTTTGATTTCTTACTATCCTATTTGTTTTGGTTGTCTTGTTCCTTGATTATAATAAGTCCTATTGGATAATATTGAGCTCAAAGTTAGACAATTTACTTGGAAGTACACAAAATTTAGAAATGTAGATGTGTACCTCATACATATGATGTGTATGGTTCTAAAATATAAGCCTAATGTTGTAATTTGAAGAAACTGGTAAAGACCAATGGAAGAAACCAATCATTCCATAAGAAATTAAGCATTGTCTTGACCTCAAATTAGTTTTAAGAAGACTTAAACTTGTAGGGTGAGAAATAAAACTGTTAAGGAATGGGCATACTTGCACTTAATCAACATCCTTTTCTAGGATAATGGTTACAACCACAGGTGATTGTTTAAAAATCAAACACTTGACCAAATCCTAAAACTTGGCTATTTTTCTTCCCAACCTTGTTAAAACCATAAAGATCTAAATAAAATATAAAAAAGAAGAATTCAATGCAAAATAAAAATCTTTATGAGCATAGGTGATTCTTGTAATCTCTATCAAGGCTATGTACTCCTAGTTGTAGTGGATCAAGGCCTTGAGTTGAGTCAAAGGCATATCTATCATGGCTATGGATGCATGGCTAATAATAAAGTAATACCCAAGCCTTCCTTGAGATAAAAAGCATGGTGAACATATAAACATGCTATAAGTTAGTGTTAGTGATTAAGGACATAGAACTTGGAAATTATTTCTTGAACCCCATGGAAAATAATAAGTGGAATCAAAACACATACATAGTATGGCCATGTCTTGGTATTTTACCTTAATTCCTCAAGTACAAGGTTTGTTACAACCATCATCTAATCTGGATAATGATATTGATCAAGTGGAGTGGATGACCTAATTATTTGTCTAAATTATAATCTTTAGGTTCTAACAAAGTTCTATGTTTCCCCCACAAGTCACCATTTGTTGAGGCCAACATATCCCCATTTTTTGAAATTGAGACCCTTGAGAAACCCTAAAGATTAAACATGAGAATATGGCATGATAATATCATTTATAGAATATGAAGATCATTTTCTTTATCAAAATAAAGCTTACTTAGTTATGTTTCACTTTAATTTTTTCTAACATTGCTAATAAATGGACTTCATGGATTTTAGTTGCAGGTTCCATGGTGTATTTTCCTGATAAGTTCAAGTTCCAAAACCTTAGCAAAACTCTCAGTTCAAATTTGAATACTGACAGGAGCTAAATTGGTAGGAACCTTTTAAAACCCACTTTAGACTTGAGCATAAATTTCATATCTTAAGCTTAGTCATGTTTTTTAACATGACTAAAACATAGTCTAAAATATTTGGTCCCCTTTATTGTTTTCCCCTTTTAAGTTCCTTGAGTGCCTAACTAATATTTGTTTTGCAGGGTCTTTTTAATATTTCCTAGCTTGTCCCCTTTGATTTATACCTTATCCTAACATTTTAATATTAAGGCCCCATTGCATTTATTAATACAAACAAAACCTTAGTCTTAATAACTTGGCTTAAGCTCTAGTTCCCTAAGTCCAATTTTATGTTAGCTTGGTCCCTTTAATTCATAACTTAGCCTAAAGTTTTAATCCTAAGGCCCCATCATATTTATTCATATGAATGAAACCTTAGCCTTAACACATTAGCCTAAGTCTTTTATATCACTATGGGTCCTAACGTAACTTCTTTGCATCTTGTAGGATCTAATAAACCTTGATCTATCATGGTGTTTGATCCAATAGAGTAAGAAAAGCCTGGGTCTAGACTTAAAAAGCATATATCTTAGAAAATCTAACAATCCACACTTTGTCATCGGAAAAGGATCCAATGGTGTAAAGACCTTGACAAAGCTGCACCCTTAACATTCATCAAATGGTTCTCACTTCATCATGGAGACTTGATTAGATGGAGTGGGGCATGGTTTAAAGCTTAATGGGTTAAAAAAGGTCTATAGGATTGATATGTGGTACCCTTACATTTAAGGATTAAAAGAAAATGAGCTAACTTGATAAAAATAACCAACCATGAAAAAGCTCCTAGATCATGATACTTCATCTCTTACTTACTTGTAAGACTTTGATCTAATGGAATGAAGTAAATCCAATATCTTAGAAAGCCTCATAGAGATGCCAAGTGGCACTTTTGCATTCGGTCATAGGAATTTGAAGAGATTAAATTTGACATTTGCATAACTATCATTTGACATCTGTAAGGATGTATTTGACATCCACATGACTATCAACTTTAAGCCCATTAAATTAAAATCTTCACTAGCTTAAAATTGACATTCTCATGACTGTAATTCAATGTCTACAAGAATGTATTTGACATCCATGAGACCTTTAAATTTAATCTAATGAATTATCCTACTTAGGATCAAAATATACTCCAAAATGTTGGTAGAAAGCTCATGAATTGCCATGCAGACTAATGGAAGACCTCGAAAGATGCTCAAACACTATAAATCTTCAATCTACAAATATGGAAATGGTCTTATGGTCTAATTATTTAAAAAATAAACTTAGTATAAGTCTATACATTAAGGTCCCCATTGTATTTTTTTCAAATATAGTAGACCTTAAACCTTAAACTTATACTAAGTCTTATTTTAAAGGAGTCTTTATTACGTAGAACTTAGACCAAATGATTCTAACTAAGAATTTTAATGTGTTTATTAATGCAATAAAACTCTATTTGACAGTAGACCATTATATCATTTTGATTCCCTTTGAGCATATTTTATAGGCTTGGCATAAATATTTTAGCCTAAAGTATACATTGTGTTTATTAAACACAACATAAAATTTGGCCTAAAAACGTTTAGCCATGGTCCCCTTTCTATGAATTTTAAAAACTTAGGCATAAATTTCATAGCATAAGGTTTATTTAATGTTTATTCAACATAAAATAAACCTTAGCCTAAGAAATTTAAGCCTAAGTCCCACCTAAATAATATGCTAACATAAAGCTTGGGCATCTTTGTAGATCAATATCTTGCACTTAATTATAGGAGGATGATTGAGTGACACAAAGACCCCATGAAATTTTCAATGGAGTCTTGAGAGCCTACAGGATCCATGCATGGTGAAAGCCCATTCAAAGCAAAATTGACAGATGATCTAATGGTCCATGCTTCATCATGCTTCACGATCCAATGATGTGAAAGCACCAATTAATTTTAAAAGGCTTGTGAGATCACCACATGGCCAATACTCATTTGACAAAAGATTGACGCAGGATATGGAACATGAGAAGGCACATGAAGATGCTAAGTAACATAACCATGAATCTTGGTACATAAGGGAACCAATCACAAACAAGGGCCTACACCATGATCAATGGTTTGTGATCACTCGTAGGATCCTCATCCAATGGTGAAAAATAAAAGAAGGCATTTTAAATGCCAATGGTTAGTGCTAAAAAAACATTTATGAAAAATGCCTTGAAAGGTCTAGATCAATGCACATAAGTACCATACAAGAAAAAAGGAAAAAAATAAGAGATCTTGTGGGCTTGGAAATGTGAAAGTATAAAGGCAAAGGTCCAAATAAAATCCCAAGAATTTATGACTGAAGTCTTGATATATCTTGCCATTAACGCTCTAAAACCCTAAACCCTACATAAAGAGACCCTAATTGGTTTCATTTTATTATAATTTGGTCCAAGATAAGTTTAATTGCTTTTTTGAGCATGAAAGAGATTTCACAAAGATCAATTACAATCCAATGTGAACAATTTATAGAAGTATAAACCATGACAACTCATAGGCAATATTTGAAAGAAGAAACATAACTCTACCTATCAATAGATAATGAAAGAAAGATCTTCAAAGACACTAAATTGGATGTTGTATCCTTAAACTCCCTAGGCATTAAGAATTTGTCTAAACTCCTTATTCATCATGGAGGAGATAAAACCCATTACCAAGGAGTAGAAAATTGCCTTGGTGATTAGGAGGCACTATGACTTGGTCATAGTCTAGATGATCAACCTTCATTATGCTGCCATTAAGCTTAAGGTACTTTATTGCATAGATGTTCTCATTCTAATTTTTGTAGACTATAGGGTTGATAATGATTGGATCATTTGATAAGGGATTTATAAAAGAGTATCTTACATTTCCCTTATGGCCTTTAAAAAATACTATAAACTCCCACTCCCCCATGTAGACCCATCTAAAATCAAGGAGTGGACCTCCGAGCATGACCTGGACACAATCCTTAAACCCTGGTTACACCAAGGAACCCATGTCTTTAGAGACTTTGAGAGTAAGATCCCAATATTATAGTTTATGGAGGGATCAAGGTGATCCTAACCATATTAAAATAAACATTAGGAGCCCCATCAACTACCTATGTAAGCAAAATCTAGGTCCCCTATGTGTATTTCATGGTTGAAGAGAAGCTTACCCCTCCATTTGGAGACTTGATTAGTGTCTTCTTAACTAGGTAGTTCACTTCTATCAAAATAAAAATATCCAAGTAATTTTATATGATGTCATTTTTATGAGATTCCCTTCGTACCTCCATTATATTCCCTATCATTAAAAATTGGTCTCCTAAAGGGAGAACCATCATCTCCCACCATTAATCCAAATTGCACATCTTTAAGTATAGGAACCACATGCAATTTATTTATAACTATGTCTACCTAGCCATAATGGAGGATATTATAGGTTTTCCCATGCCTAGAGTCCATCCACTAATCAATAAATATGTAGAGATGATGGGTGACATATGGTTCTATCCAAACTACACGGTTATCAGGATTGAGGCAATCATGTCCTCACCATATAGATTGCCTATGTATGTACAAAGTAAGCTAGTTGAGTAAGAAATTTCTTCCCAACTCATTAATGAAATAAATGGAATTTTTAAGGAGAAGAGGAAGGGTCTTATCCATCCCTTCCCTCTAAGTATTGGAATAACCATACTGCAAGACTGGAAGCAGGTTGAAACCATGTCTAAATATAGGGACTCAATTAGGTTTCAACTTGATGAACTCAAAATGTGGGACCCCAAGAACATAATAAGTAATCATTTTAAGGAGAAGAAGCTACCCAAACCTAAGTATATGCATCATCTTAGTGTTCATGACACCATCTACATTAAGGCAAAGAACTATGAAGAAGTGTTGGCCAGGATCAAAGGACATAACATCAATCTTGAGAAAAAGTTGACAAAAGCTGATAAACTAGTAGGAGAGGCAAGAAAGATGCATCCTCTATAATATTAATTACTTCTTGGACCATTTGGGATATCCCAGGAACAACCTCAAGTGGAACAACCATAACCTCAATGGAAAATTGTGCAAGGGCAAATTGAACAAGGCCATGGTAAGGAAAAGCTAGAAGAGAGACCTAGAGAGAGACCCTCATCCTCAACCTTTCCATAAATTCCACCTTACATAATTGAAAATATAGATATGATTACCTTAGAACTAGATGATACACTTAAGGGTGACCTCAAGGAACTTATAAAGGCATATGGCATAGATGAAGTAGGGGAACAAATTGAAGGAACTCAAATCCAAACAAGGGATCCTAGAGAAGAGAAAGGAAAATAGATTGTTCTAGATGTGGTCCTATTGGCCCTTAAGGAAAAGAGGAAGGAAAAAATGGCATTGGTACCTCTTGGACCCAAAAGACCAAGTTTGACTCTCACACACTCTACTAGTGAGATCAACCTATTCAGTGATAAATTCCCCATTCATGGACTAGTCATCCCTGACTAGTTTATTTATGGAAAATTGGAAAATATCCCTTCTCTCTTCCATTCATGGGAACTCACAAAAGATACAAAAATTGAATTACATGATGAAATTAATCATAAATTAGGTATATAATGAATGAAGAGAAGGAAATAATAATTATGGTCACTCTAGGACCAAAAAGCAATAAAATAGATGCTCTAGGAGCATCAAGAAACACAAGTTTAGAGGTCCCAAATCCTCTAAAATTCATAGGATCATCCACCACCATGCACTTTAATCTAGAGACATATTGGAAGGGGTCACCACCAAGAAAGCCATGGTGGGAGCTGAGGAATTCACCTACCAAAATGTTGAGCCCTTTATAGGTCTAACCTCGGTAGGAGGGAAATAACTTGGTGAATCTCTTATCCATGAGGAAGATGTTGAGAGCTTGATTGAGGCTCAATCAGTTCAAACAAAGGTTGGGATCTAAGGGATGAAATAGATAATCCATAATTTTGAAAGAGAAAAGGAAAACTTGGAAACACAAGCCATTTTGTCAGTACATGATGCCATGATGGATATGTTTGAGGCCTTATTCTTTGATATGTTTATTTTTTTGAGTTCAATAAAGCTAAGGCAAAATACCCTAACATAGCAAGGTGAAGTAGCCAGGGGGTTAATAACAAAATGACAAAAGGCAGAGACCCAAGTAAGGGATCTCATTGACATTTTGATTAGGAACAAGATTCCTAAGTTCAAAACTATTAGCTTAGATCATTTGAATACCATATTGGGAATAATAATAGATAAGGTCCAAGGTCTAAGTGCTTGGACAAGGAATTTGATCATGATTTTGATGGATGATAAAGGATTGATCATTAGAATTGATCAACTCCTAGGAACTATGGTGGAAAATCCTACAAAGACCACTACCCTTAGAATCATTGATGATGATGAATACAAACACAATGTCACTTTGGTAATGTAGTCAGTTAGGAGCAAAAGCCAAGGCCAGTCTGGTAGAGATAATAAAAGAATATTGGACATGATTTTCATAGTTAAGGAGAAAATTGTAGAGGCAAGGAGCATAAAGGAAGCTATGGCCAGGGATGATAGAGACTTGGATGAATTCGCTGATTAAGAAGTCTACCTAATGAAGTCAACTATGGACCTAGATCTCATCAAAGACCAACATCAAAAAGCAATGGAGCTTATACATAATCAACAAGGGGACCCTTCAATAATGGGCCCACCCAGTAAATAATACTCCTTTTGTAAACAAAATTATAAAATTTAGAATAGGAATATTCTTTTGTAAGACATATGCTAGTCTGTTAGTAAATTGCCTCTAGGTCAGTCTAGCTTTGAAAGACAAGTGTATTTTAGAACTTTCTAAGGAAGGATAGCTGTCCTTATCTTTTGTACACCTATATATTGTAATTGACTGGTATATAGCCTAACCTTTCTATAAAATTCATGTATAACCATTTTGTAAAGGAGAGATAATTTTAAGTGAATTTTGTACACTTGGAGTAATTAATATAATCAAGGAGTTATGAAAAGATTGTCCATATTTGATATGTCAATTGCCAACATAGTTTTTCTCTCAATTTCTAGTTTTATGTCTTAAATTTGAAAATCTTCTTTAAATTATGAGTTGCATTTTCTAATCATAGGGTTTCTATTTTGTGTATATGCTAGATTAGTTGAAAGATCTTGGATTTTATTCATTTTATTTTTCTATGTATTCATATGTGCAAATGTTATTTGATTATAGTAGTAAATATTTAAAAGTAAACCTGGTTCTTACTTGTGATTCTTTACATTATCCTTTGAAGTTTGTCTAGTATATAGTGAAATCTAAGCTTAGTATATTTTGCATTATATATTGGATTGAATGCACACTCAGTTGTAATTGATGCTTTGTCATAATATTTGAGGCTAAGATAGGAAATCACTCATTTGTTTTTTTGTCTTTCCCTTCTCTTTGCACTTTTTTTTACACCAGATCACTTTAGTTTAAACTTCATTATAAATATACATCTAGATTAGTTTATATCATAAGTTTGGATCATAATTCATTGAGTTAACATAGATCCTCTACAATTCACAAGGTAAAGACCATGATGGCTCCCAACCATCACTTAATATAATTTTTTTGGAACACTCATACATATCTCTAACACTATTTTACTATAGGTAACATCAAGTTGCCACAACCTACTACTCATGATCTGATTTCTTGGAATTATAAAATGAGAAGTGTTCTTTGAAAACTAAGAACCTATGTGGTGAATTTAGAGACATCAATAAGATATTCTACCCTACTTATGCATACTATAATCTATAGTAGACCTAAGATAAAATTTTCCATATTTATAATCTCAAGCACACCTAAGGCACTCAAGGCCACTATCATACTAGCATCACTTGCACTTGTACCATCACTTAGGTCAGAATAACTACATCAAGTTTGATCCCTCCTTAGAGTATTGATATTGTTTATGTGGGCTTTATGCACACTTTAAAAAGTTTTAAATGAGGTAACCTAGAATGTTTTAGTATTTTTATGGAATAGGATTCCATTCTAGGGCATGAGATGTAGGTATGTGTTTAAAACAACTAGGTGGTGGAATAACAGGTTGAGCCTATGGGTTGTTAACCAAGTTTTGTAGATGGATGCATATATTATAATACAAATTAAATCACTACATGATTTAGATGGGTGAATAAATATTATATGGTGGGAAAATCTTAAAGAAACTCAAAAAGGAAGGAGGGGTAAGACAAAAAATAAGGTTTTATGTATTTTAAGAGTAATTTTTAAGGCTGTTTCTTTGGTGGACAAGTATCTTCAGAACTAGTGTTTACTATTTGAATATTTTTCACACTTGTGAACAATAATGATTAGCAGTCTAGGATAATAGATATAGGATGCTTAGTGGTCTCAGCTACAGGTTTTTCTTCTTGAATCTACTCTTACACACCCTTATATAAGAGATTATAGATCAAACCAAGAAGTTATCTAGGGTAGTTATAACTCAAATCTAGAATAATATATCATTAGAGATACTTATACACACCTTGGATTATCAATATAACTTGTACTGACTATCTAAATCAATGAAATATATCAATTAACAATATTTATTTCACATCTAAGACTACTATTCATTAATAAAACAATTAGATTCATCTATGACATTAACACACAAAATAATTATTGAATCAATATAGATAAAGAAACTTTAAATTCATTACACAAAGAGGGAATAATAAAGAATAAACATAGTTGCATGATAATAATTTTATTGATTTCTTCATGTATATTCATCTAAAACTTTGACCCTTTGAAAAAGGGTTCTTCATTTATATAAAGAATTTGGGGAAGGGGTCACCTCATCCTCCTTTTAGAACACTTTGATTACATATTAATAGACTATATGATAAGTATCAATTACATCCTATAACTTATAGATAATTTAGTCATGTAATGTGTTAATGCTAATAGAAATGATATAGTTGATTATAATATGGATGTAATTAGGACTTAACTATTCATTTATAACTGTTACATGCAAAATTGTATAAAATTATCCTTTATGTTTTTGCTAAATTGGCTCTTGCTTAATGTTGATCAAAATTATCATTGGAACTGTAATCATTGTTGTACTTGATGATGTGGTAACTAGAGCTATACTCGGTGATTCACTCATTGATTGAGCTAGAGTTTTAACCAGAGCTAAAGTATGAGGTGGAATTGATGTAGCTATTATTACTAGCATTGTAGGTGGATTTTGTGAAACACAAATAGCAATTGGTTCTTGTGATGCCTTCTTATTGGAATATAACTCTTGATAATACTTATACACCTTAAAATGTTGTGTGAATTAATTTCATGTCTATAAGATGTGGCCTAGTACCCTACCTATTTTTTCCATTAGTATAGTGTGTTTTATTATGGTGGCTTGAAAGCTAACCTAGAAGACTTCTACCTCTATTGCCTTTTTCTTGGTTTTGATTAATTTTGCTTCAATGCCCTCTAAACTTAGTCCTTGTAGCCTCTATTTGAAGCCATTAGAGGATTTTTGAATCATTTGATCAAATGTAGCTAAAGATACAAGTTTCCCTATATTGTCCCAAATTACTTTTAATTCAAGCTCAATCAAAATTTGCTCTACTTAATTCTCTTGTTTGGCCTGCTTTTTTACTATAGTTTAGAAGATGATACCCAATCCTAGGATTCTTATGTCATTATTAAGGCCATATTTAATAAATTTGCCTCCAAAGGGGTCATGAAATCTAAGTGGATAAATGACTTATTAAGGGTGTACAATACTAATAAATTTATCTTATTCTCATCTTCCCTAAGAAACTTGAATGATCTTGTTATGGAATTTACATGGAAAGCCAAATTGACTCTCAAAGAATGAATTCAATCCAAAATTTCATATAGCTTGAGTGTCACTTTTTGCACATCCTAGTCAATACCATGAGGGACTCAAATTACATATTATTTCTCTCTTAGAGTTTCTAACTCTTCTTCAATATATTGTCTATCCATATTCATTCCCTCATGTATGGCTAGGATGGCTTCAGTATGGGTTTACATATAGGACTTAAGGTCCTCAATGTATGGGGATTGACCCTTCTTCCTGTTCTATCTCTTTAAAATGGAATAAACCTCTTACCTTTCCTCCATGATCAAACTTTTTCCAGAGCTATCCTCAATCTTCCTCTTTCTGACTTATTGGACTGATGTTGTAGCCTTGTCAAATAATAAGCTAACCATTGGAAATTCAATGATCTTTAGATTGGGTCTCTTAGAGGCCAAATATCCTAACTCCTTGGTCAAATATGGAAGAGTGATATTTAAAGTATCTAATGGTTGAGTCTCTACTTACACATGATCTTAAGGATCAAGATTAGTTTCAAAGGAAGTTTTAGTCATTAATGGCCAAATTATTTTAGACCAGTCCATGTTTCCAAATTGTGGCATTGGGTGCATAACATAGACTACTTGCTTTCTTAGATCCCTCTTAGTTGTCACTAATATGGTTGTGGAGACTAGTGCTAAAGAATAAAAAGGTTAACCAAATTGGGTAGAGGAAGCATCAATTTAGGTGGTAGGTTTACCAATGGCTAGGATAAAAAGATCTATGGTTTCAGGGATGGAAATTGAAGGAAAAGAAATTGTAGTAGTGGAGGTTGAGGAAGGTGAAGTGAAACTAGGTAGAGTAGTGGATGCGTGCATAAAAAAGAGACTGGTAAAAAGTGATTTAATAGGAATGAATGGGGAAAAAATTGGAGTAGGCATAGAAGAAATAACTAGTAATGACATCAAAGGAGAAAGGTCTAAGGGGGTTGTGGAAAAAGGACACTTATAAGATGAATCACCAATGAGAGGTGCCTTAGATTTCAGAGCTTGTAGGCTTAAGACCTTGTCCTTCTATAAATCTTCATCCACCATTATGTTGGATTGACTTCTAGTGAAGGTTATGCCTCTTTAAGTGCTTGTGTGGGTGGGGTCTAAGGTTTATCCCCCTTTGGCTTCCTCTAATATCTTCTTCTAGTTTATGGACTTATCATTTATTAGGGAAGAGGAGGGGGAATGATGTTGGGTATTAGGGTTGTTGAATCCATAATTTCTTCTTCATCAAAGTAATCCAAGTAGATGATCTCAAATTCTTTCCCTTTTGTGCTATGCTCAACTTGAGTCAACTCTTTTATTATCTCTAGCCTTAACTTTCCTTAGTTTAATAGTTAATGATTGAACTAGAGGAATTTTTTCATCTTCCTCTCATGTAGGGTTAGACATTTCCTATTCATTTTGTTATTTTTCCTATCCTCTAATAAGTGGTACCTCACACACCAACTATTCTTGGTCCTATGGTTAGTCTTGAGCCATGAGTGGACCTTGGGGATCTTGCCCTCCTTTGTTAGTTGTTGGTATGGCCTACCACTCCATAAATTAGAAGTTATCCATCCTCCTCGAGATGGGATCCTAAATTTTTCCTCACTGAGTATAAAAGAGGGTTTAATTTGTATTTCCCTCAATAGGTCCTCAATCAAGCGTACAATCATTACTCTTTCTTTGACCTCTTCATCATCCTTGGAATTCAAAAATAGAAAATCATGATCAAATGAATCATGTTTATATGTGAGGCCAAGAGTGTGAATATTATGTTGGACTTTCCCATGTGGATCCTAATCTCTATGGGGGGGGAGTGGGAAATGCATATGTTTTCTTGGCATTTCCATATTCCCTTAATTACCTCTGTATTATGTACTAAATCATCCTAATAGTTATGTGGGAGCCATGGAAGCCATTATTATTATTCTTTGTCAACTCTTCGTTAATACCATTCCATATTTGGTATGCAATTTATTATTTAACTACCTTGTTTGGAATAGACTTAGGAAGTTGAAGAGGATCCACCTTATGTCTAACAACCATGATAACAATGTAGTTGGGGTAAATCCAGTAGCCTCCCACATTATTGGCAAGGTTTCTAGTGTTTTTAGGTAAAATTATAGCCAAAGGATGACTGTAAATGGCCATCCAAACCTGAGGGTAGATATCTTCAACAATCTTATCTATGTTCTTGATATATGCATATATGTGCATGAAAGAGTAATAATCATAAATTTAGTTCTAGATAACATCTAGGTTGGGACCCCATAGGGCTCTATTATGCCTATATATTATCCCCACGACTACATCTAATAAATATGACATCATATAGAAGTTTCCTTCATGTGGCCTCTTATCTTTGTAAATGATTTGTTCTTGGAGGCAAGTGCTGATTACTTCCCCAGAAGCCTAAGTGTACTCTGAGGTAATGAGTAGGTCTAGCAAGGGAACACATTCTAGATGCAAGAAGTGGATGCTTGTGTAGGAAAATATTAAATTTAAAGGTGTCATGCCCATATGGATCCCCATTTTGAATCAAGTGATGGGAACAAAATTATTGACATGTTTCTTTATAGTAAATGTTTCTCTAGGGAGAAGCCACTTTACCAGCACTCATTCCACAATGTTGGCCTTCTTCCAAGTAACTATAATATATAAATACAATGTAACATATGGATTAGGTAGAATTAAATACCTACTAAATGTGTCCCTTAAGATATAAGCAATAATTATGTTATTGTTGACATAGTTGAGGTAACTTCCATCTGTTATCCTACCCTCAAAGAAAAGGCCTCAAAGCAATTCTATTCATGGTCTAGCCTCTAAATTAGAAATTATGTAAAGTAGGGTCTATCATTTGAATTAAAATAGGTCCTTTACTAACTATTTATCCTCAATTTAAATGTCTTATTCTAATGCATAACAATCAATGTTTTCCACTACTTCCTATAAGGCTAAGTAACTGGGATAGTGGCCATCAAATATAGTCACAATAAAAACTATGTATAAATACTTAGTAAGATACTTTATAGAGAAGGTGGAGGGTACTAGGGGTCCTTTGTATGACTTGGATGATGATGCGATGGATTTTTTATGGATTTTGGCAAACTTTAAGATTTTTAAAATGGCATGTACTTAATTGAATTATGTGAATTGAAAATTGTTCTAGTCACAATTAGGGCTTTCAAAATTATTGAAGGATAAAGTTAAGATCTTTAAAATTGAATGATATAAACTTGACTAGGGTATCAATGTAAATATATTTCTACATTCATTTCTAATTCATGCACCATTAATTACTAATGTCTATGAGCTCATCACCTTCATTCAATTCAAATTCAACTACCCTATCCTAATGTACATGCCATGTAGGATGCCTTGACATTTAGGGTGCCATAGTGTCACTGTTGACATTGGAGATTGCACCCAGTGGCAGGAAAACAAGTTCCTGCCTTCTCCCCACAACATGGAAACCCCTCTCTTGCTTGTAGGATGGCGAAGCAGGAGAGAAGAGTCTCTAGGTATGGGCTAGTTCCCTCTAATGTATCTTGTTTGTTTTAGGCAGTGAAAAATAATAGATATATAGCTATATACTGGGGGGGATGAAAAGGGTGAAGAAATGCATGAAAAAAAATAGCCTACTCTAAAGAGGTGATACACCAAAAATGAAATGACCTTCTTACCTCCACACTCAGGATCAAACAAAACATACATACACTGAGACTTGGCAAAAAGACCAGGCTGTTGAAAATGACAAGGAGGTTCCTATGGAAAGCAAAAAAAATAGGGACTCACCAAGGTGCTAAGAAATACACACTATAAGTGACCTCTCCTGTTCTATACCTCCAAAATAGAACTCTACTCCTGGAGGCAACAGACAATGGTGCTTTGTAGATGATTGGTTTACTGGTGCTGGACCTGTGAGAGCATCAAGGAACAATGACTGGACACAGACCAACATTTAAGGCATACACAGAAAAAACCATCCAAGAAAGAGGTAAAACTATCTTTTATTGATTCAGGTGGAAAATTTGGAGAGCTGTGCTCTTTACAAAATTGGAAAAGATCCAGATCCTTTAAAATGACCAAGTTTGCATATTTATATGGAAAGAGCCAAGAGGAGCTCTCATTGGCCTTTTGCTTGTAAGTGGCAGCTTGAGTCTTCATTGGGAAGAGAGAAAACACTATAGATGACATCATAAGTCTACTGGGACCATGCTTGCTACCTCATTTTACGTGTTGGTCTACTCCTCTAGCGGCTAGGCGGGCCTTTTCCTATGTTTTACAGGGCTTTTTTATTGCCTGATGTTGTGGGCAGCAATTTTACCGCCCAATGTCATGGATTGCATGCAACAATATTACCAACATTAGTTGATTTGGCTATCGAGCATGGCAATTTTGTCGATGTTGGCCAAGTAGGCTGCCAAGTGTGGCAGTTTTGCTGACGTCGACCAATTTCATGGCCTTTTCCTTTTCTTGTGTTGTGGGTGGCAATTTTGCCACTGACTGCATCTGTTTGCAGTCTCATTTTACCCAATGGTGTTGTGGGTGGTGATTTTTCCACCTATTGCATTGTTCTTGTAAATGTCTTCCCTCTTTTGCCTTAGTGTTAAACACCTCGGCCTTTTCCTCTCCCCTTTTGTGAACGTTTGAAGACTCTACCTTATGCTACTGCGAATGCCAATGAATGAGGCTGACGAGCCAATGCTTTGAAATGGAGCTGTCAAACCCTG
This sequence comes from Torreya grandis, assembly GCA_037957365.1. Classification (NCBI taxonomy): domain Eukaryota; kingdom Viridiplantae; phylum Streptophyta; class Pinopsida; order Cupressales; family Taxaceae; genus Torreya; species Torreya grandis. Next base: position 1,508,220 of record JARHVA010003292.1, read on the forward strand.
AAGGTGGACCTTGCAACCCGAAATCAACTAGCCATGCAAATCAAGTGCAGAAGGCGACTGAGATTTCACCTATGGGCAAAATTGGGTCAACAAATTGGTGACTCACAGGGTAAGCGTGCCTGCTATGCTTAGAACCTAGTTGCCTTACATTCCATTGGGTGCAGAGTCAGATGGTGACTTTGAAGAGAGTTAACAACAGGTTTGATAATCCCAAAATCAAATACATAGAATTTACCCCCACAATGAAGGGAAACACACAAGGCTAAAAACAACTACCTATGCAACTACACTTAGGGAAAATGGGGAAAATGACTGAAAGCAAACTATTATATACAACTAACCAGGAATGTTCGCATCCCTCCTAGATCAAAAGGAAAATTTATCAAGTCCCCTTCTTGGTGAGAAGACTTATGGTGGTGGGCAAGTAGCTGAATGGAGGAGAGAGTTGGTGACTTACTCTTCCTGCCTGTCACTTGAGTTGGCTGGAAACTGAGGGGATCAAAATTGAACATGCCTCTAATATATACATATTCTAATTGTCCCTGGAGGCTTGTTAAATGCTGGTCCCTAATATTGGTGCCCTTTACCAAAAAATCAATGGCTGTCGGCTCATCACCGTAAGCCTTCTGATCTGCACATTCCTTCTACAATGTATCATGGTCTGATTTGTTTCCTTCTGCCTCGCTAAAAACTTTGTCAAACTTATCCTCTATTTCCTCTTAGCCTTCTTGAAGAAGGGTGAATGAAGTGACGTCTAAAAGGGGCTCACAAAATGATTGCTCATCCCACAAGACTTCACTTTCCTGTTTAAAACTCTCTTCCTCAAGGCATTCCTCCACGAAGATAGACTTCTCCTTTTCCTCTTTACTGATCAGGTTCTCTAGATTTTCAAAAATATTCTCTTGATCCTCCTCTAACTCAGGTTCTTCAATGTAGTCATCCTCATCAAAATAGCAAGGAAGTTCATCAAACAGAGGAGAAGAGAGCTTACCATGCATTTGTTCCTCTTCGATTGCTAGAACATCCACATATACGCAAGGCCTGCATCTTCTCCACTACTGATAAGGTCTTCACAAAGAGCATCAATGATGATTTCTTCTTCATTGTCACTCATGACAACCTCCTGAAGGACTGCAGATTGGATCTTTTGTTCCTCTCTTGCCTCTTGCAAAACAGGTTCTTCCTTGAGAAGGGGTGAAGTGGAGAAAGCATGTGGAAGAGGAAGCAGTCCTTGAGCTAGAATTGAATGATTCTCCTCTCTCCACTTGGTCAACACTTCATCAATATCAAGCATGACCTGATAACTCTCTTGGAAATGTGTAGGTGGGGTGTGTTCAGGCATGGAATGTGCTATTTGGTCTGAACCATCCACCACACATTGGCTGAGGAAACTCTCTCTAAATTCCAAATCTGCTATTCTCCTACTTAGATCTTCTTGGAAAAGCTTTTCCTAGAGGCTGCCAACATTATCATAAGCAGATGCAGCTTCAGCTTCTTCAAAGTTTTGAGAAAAAACTTGTTTTTCTTCTTCTTCTTCTTCTTATTCTTTGCTGCCCCATGATTTTGCTGTTTTCCCCCAATTCAGGATTTCAAAATTTAAATCCTGCCCCTGCGAACAGGGAGCAACTTTGTTTTCCATGAGGTCCTGAGGATTCTCCTCAAGGTCTGGAAATTTTATCTCTTTTTCAACAAGCATATTTATCCTAGCCTCTAAGTCTTCAATTTGTCTGGCTAGGTTTTCTTGGAAGAGTCTCTCTTGGAGGTGACCAGCATGATCCTCTTCAAAGCTTTGAGCTGGTCCCTAGCATTCCTTCCTCTAACTCAGAATTTGCACATCATGCTGAAAAACTTGGGGAGGCTGAGGAATGCAAGGAAAACACTGTTGGTGTGTTGGAGGAGTCTCGTGCTAGCTGGTGGTATTATTTTCAATGGAAGAAACTTGATCTAAGGAGTTGAAAAGATTGATCTCCATGGGAGGTTGTTCTGATACCCTCTAGTGTTGGAAAGCTAGGCGCACTGGATTTGGAGCGATTGTATTTGATGAGTTGGAGTGAGCAAGTGCAATTTGATAAAATGTATTTGGTGCAAAAGAGGGGGTTTTCTTCAGGGTAGGAGGGGGTGTGCAAGATTGGCTGCCTTGAAAAGATGGATTTCTCCATTTTGGTGCCTCTTCCTTCATGAATTGTACGGCCTACACTTGCTTAAACAAGTGCTCCTCTTCATACATCAGCTCATGCTGATATCTGTACTACTCTTCCAACTTATTAATTTCTAATGTCTACCTCTCAAATTTGAGCCTCACCCCCTTTATAGTTGCAGGGCAACTTGAAGAGCTGCTTGAGGGGATTGCATAAATATATGAAGTCTGATCACACTCACATAAAGGAAAACAAGATCCATGATTTTGTGAAAAAGAAGTATACATACAAGAAATGGATGATTTATGATGGCACTAGGCTGCTTAACCAATGGATTTACTTGGAGTCACCAGATGTTGAAGGAAAAAATTGCTGTGAGAGGACCAACATCAATCTTGAAACCTTACTGTGTTTAAAAACTGGTCCCACTGGGCGTGCCAAAACTGTTGACGCTGGAGATTACACCTGGTGGCAGGAAAATAGGTTCCTGCCTTCTCCCTGCAACATGGAAACCCCTCTCTCACCTTTGGGATGATGAAGTAGGAGAGGAGAGTCTCTAGGTATGGGCTAGTTCCCTCTGATGTATCTTGTTTGTTTTAGGCAGTGCAAAATAATAGATATACAGCTATATACTGGGGGGATGAAAAGGGGGAAGAAATGCATGAAAAATATAGCCTTCTCTAAAGAGATGATACACCAAAAATGAAATGACCTTCCCACCTCCACACTCAAGATCAAACAAAACATACATACACTGAGACTTGGCAGAAAGACCAGGCTGCTGCAAATGACAGGGAGGTTCCTATGGAAAGCACAAAAAATAGGGACTCACCAAGGTGCTGAGAAATACACACTGTAAGTGACCTCTCCTATTTTATACCTAAAAAATAGAACTCTACTCCTGGCAGCAACAGACAATGGTGCTTTGTAGATGACTGGTTTGCTGGTGCTGGCCCTGTGAGAGCATTAAGGAACAATGACTGGACACAGACCAACATTTAAGGCATACATAGAAAAATCCATCCAAGAAAGAGGTAAAACTCTCTTTTATTGATTCAGGTGGAAAATTTGGAGAGCTGTGCTCTTTACAAAATTGGAGAAGATCCAGATCCTTTAAAATGACCAAGTCTACATATTTATATGGAAAGAGCCAAGAGGAGCTCTCATTGGCCTTTTGCTTGTAAGTGGCAGCTTGAGTCTTCATTGGGAAGAGAGAAAACATTGTAGATAATGTCATAAGTCTGCTGGGACCATGCTTGCTACCTCATTTTGCATGCTGGTCTGCTCCTCTAGTGGTTGGGTGGGCCTTTTCCTATGTTTTGTAGGGCTTTTTTGTCGCTTGATGTTGTGGGTGGTGATTTTACCACCCAATGTCATGGATTGCACGCAATAATATTGTCGACGTTGGCCGATTTGGCTGTCGAGCGCGGCAATTTTGCCGACGTCGGCTGAGTAGGCTGTTGAGCACGATAGTTTTGCTGATGTCGGCTGATTTCATGGCCTTTTCCTTCACTTGTGTTGTGGGTGGCAATTTTGTCGCTAACTGCATCTATTTGCGGTCTCCTTTTACCTGCTGGTGTTGTGGGCAGCAATTTTGCCGACTGCTGCATTGTTCTTGTAAACGTCTGCCCTCTTTTGCCTTAGTGTTAAACACCTCTACCTTTTCCTCTCCCCTTTTGTGAACATTTGAAGTCTTTGCCTTATGCTACCGTGAATGCCAACGAACGAGGCCGATGAGCCAATGCTTTGAAATGGAGCTGTCGAACCCTGAAGGTGGACCTTGTAACCCAAAATCAACTGGCCATGCAAAGCAAGTGCAGAAGGTGATCGAGATTTTGCCTGTGGGCAAAATTGGGTCAATAGTTACCCTTATCCTTATGCTATTTATCATTATGTGGTATATTCAAGGGAAGTTAAACTTCACCTTCAGTGCAAAAGACCTTGACTAGTAGAATGTTCTTTAGATAGATTTGTCATAAATGATTTTATCCCAAAGTCTCTAAAACAAATCTTCTGAAACAAAGATTTCAAATGAAATTTCCTAATGAAAAGTCTTTGAAGAGGAAGTTCCTAAAAAATTATTTTGATGAGTAAGCTTCCAAAGTGAAAAGTCTCCAAAAAAAAGCTTCCAAAATGAAAGATTCAGATGAGAATCCCTTTGAAGTGAAAGCCATCTGGGAAAATCTTTTGAAACAAAGTTTCTAAATGAAAGTTCTCGATGAAAAGTCTCTGAAGAGAAACTTCTTGAAACAAAGTTAATTTGAATACCTATAATGTAAATCAATTCTCCTAGCTTTTCATTAATATATTATTTTGAACAAGTCTTATGAAGTGGAAATAATTATAGCCCAATGTGATTTCATGTTCAAAACATTGGGTTTATATGGATAATAACAACCATCATAACTCTCAAAAATACATAGATACCTAGATAAAATATTCATATTTCCCAAAAAATAAATAAGGTCCCCACTTTTAAAATAAAAATATAGGGTGGGGTGTGTTGAATACAATAAATGGTGACTCACATGGGTGAATACTACCAAGTTTTCAATAACCTAGAATCCATGGTTTTAAAATCCCAATATCAACCATAAATTCATTCCAAAATAAATGATTAAATTAGAAATGAAAAGAGACTCTTGATAGTCATATGAAATAGACTAACTTCACTTACACCTTGGATAGGTGTGTATAAATTGATGTTTTTTGTCTCTTGTCTTAGGGTTTTAAGCAAAGACATGTAGGTGAATTATAGGTTTCATTTTGATTTGGCATTAGGTGCATAGACATTTGGGAGCTCAGGCATTGCTCTACTATTATTTAGGCATCCATATCCCCAATAAAGATACCTTTGATCACCTATTACTCATTTTTTCATATTTTCCATGATGCATGATACATTGATCTTATTTCATCATGCTGGCTTTGAATCCCTTTTGATGTTATTTTGGACTTTTAGATTATGCCTTTTTTTAAAACTTTTCTTTGTTTTGATTTTTGAATGAAAGAGGGAGGAAGGGGACCATTATGAGATGGTATTGGTAAAGTTTTGGTTTAATAAAAATGTCCTTGTCAACTCTTACCCATGTTAATTGTTATTACATTAAATAAGTATTAACATTTTACGTTCATTTGACCCAAGGGGATAAGGAGAGTTTTCTAAATTTGTATAGAATTATTGGAACAACTTTCACATACCTAAAGAAATCATTAGATTTGGGACATGTTCATGGATAACTCTCTCATTACTTACCTTGATTAAGAATTTTGAACTACAATATATAACACCTATTTATTTGAGTTGGATTCAAAACACCTCAAACTATGTTTGAATATACTAGGATTGACCAATCTAAAATTACCATGAAATCAAAGAAAACTATTCTATAAATTAGGAAAACTACTAAAATTAAAAGGGATAATCTAGAAAATATGAAGTATTCTAATAAAAGCAAATGATTGAAAGTGGAAAATTAACTAATGAATAAAATTTAACCTACTCCTACCTCTACCAAGATATCTATCATTACTTAGAGATCTCTCTAGATGGGGAAGCCATGAAGTAAAAATGCTTCAAAAATTGGCCATTAACTAGATATGTCAAATTATTACCTTAAAGATATATTAAATGGAATGAATTATTACCCAATATTTTGTAAATATGATATGGTCATATCCACAATGGGGTAAACTTTTCATGCATTCCTTTTTCTCTCATGGGTTTTATCCCATAGTAGAACCAAGTCAAAGATCCTAAATGCTTTGATTTTTTCTCTCTTGTCAAACCATCTCTTGATCACATCCAAATGTTTATTAAAGTTTTGAAATACTTTATATCTAGTGTCTTCCATTTGTATGATATCCAATAATCTAGACTCTATTTTGTCATTAGGCTCCATGTATTCTTGTATAAACTGATATGTTGGCAATTTTAGCAAGATTAGGAATATTGGCAACTTCTCATAAACTAGTTGATATGGTGAGGATTTAAGGGCCTATTTTTACCTATTTTGGTCTACCCAAAGTGAATATTTTAGTAAGTGATGCCATTCCTTAGGTTTATCTACAACGAACTTCTTGATAACATATCTAAGGTTCTTATTGGTTGATTTAGCCAATCAATTCCATTGTGATTAGTTATTAAAGGATGATCTAATTATAATATGATTATCATGGGCCCATTCAGTGAACTCAACTAATTAAAATGTTGGCCCATTGTCACAAACCAAAGAGATAGGGATGCAAAACCTAGATTTGGTATGTTACTCAAGAAAAATTATCACATCTTAGGCTCTAGTGTTCTTGTTGGTTATTGTCTCAGTCCATATAGCGAAATAATCTATAGTGGTGAGTTAAAACTTATATCTAGCTAAGAACTTTTAGTTTATAACACTGATGAAGTCTTAGCCCCATTGGGTGAGTGACCTACCTTCAATAACATGTTATAGAAACATTGTTGCATGTACATATCTTTTTGACAAATATTGACATTCATGACACATCCTCACACGAAGGTGAGCATATTTAAATATCATCATCCAGTAGTAACCCATTATGAGTATTCTATGGAATATAGTATTTATAGATGGGTGGCTACTACTAATATTTTGGTGCAGATTATCTAAGATTTTGTGAGATTCTTCATGTGACACACATCTTAAATAAATTCTTTTATAATTATTCTTGTAGAGTATTCCATTACTAATAATATAATGAGCATCCTTGAGCCTTAAATCTCTCTTTTGATCTCTCTTGAGTTATTGGTGGCATGTTACAATGAGTAGGAATTGAATAATACCTAAATACAAACCTTCTTGGGAGATCTGTGTTTGCCAAACCTCTTCAATGGTGATTAATGGGTCTGGTTCATTCATTAATTGAACAATGCCTTGTCCTATAACAATCTTGGTAGGTTTGATTTTAATATCAAATTTTTGTAATTTTTCCATCCATTTACCTCTATGCTCCCCCAAATCATTCTATTCTAGTGTAATCTTGACAATAAGATCTGGTAATATGGCAATGGTCTTATTCCTAAGAATTTAGTGCCTAAACTTCTTAATCACCTTGACAAGAGAAAATATGTTTGTTGGTTAGGGAGTACTTGAGCTCTACATCTTTCAAGTTAGTACTCATAAATGAAAAAGGATGTTCTCTTTCTTCCCTTTTCTATGTAATTAGGATAATAATAGTATGTTCTGAGGTGAATGAGTACAAGGAAAAGTCTTTAGTGAAATCTAAGCTTACCAACATTGGGGCTTGTAAAATATCCTTATCTATGTATTGTAAGGACTTCTTAGCTTCAGGTCTCCACTCCACTTTGGAATTCTATTTGAGCATTGCGTTTAGGGGTTTGACAATCTCTAAAAATCTTGATATAAATTTCCTCATGAAATTTATCTTCCCAAAGAAGGATTTGAACTCCTTGTTGCTATTTGGAAACATTATTTTTAAAATCCCTTAGATCTTATCTGGGTTAATAATGATTCTATCCTTAGTAATAATGTGGCCTAATAACTTTCCTTTAGTAACACTGAATATACTCTTTTTGGGGTTAAGTGATACCCCAAAATTCTTGCATCTTTAAAAAATAGACTAAAGGTGGTTGATATGATTAGCTTTATTTTAGAGAAAATAATGATCATATATTTATATAATTATGCACTTACCTATCAGTCCCTATATTACATGATCCATTACTCTCTAAAAAGTAAATCTAGTGTTGATCAACCTAAAGGGCATTTGCTTGTATGCATATGTCCCCATTTCATAGTAAATTTTATTTTCATCATATCCTATGATTCAACTAGTACTTGATTATAGTATCAAAATCCATCTAAGAAAGACATCATTTTAGACCCACTCATAATTTGTATCACCTCATCTAAGGAGGGAAAAGGATAATTGCCCTTCTTTGACACTTTATTTAGATTCTTGAAGTTTATGCATAGTTTTATCTCACCACTTTTTTTCCTGATTAGAACTAAATTAGCCACCCAAGTTGAATTCCTAATAGGAAAAACTATCCTAGCACTTAGTAGCTTCTCCACTTCCTTCTGAATTAGTGGTTTCAAGATAAAATTAACTAGCCTTTGCCTTTGCCTAAGTGGTTTATGATTCAAATTGAATGGAATTATATGGGTGATGACTCTAGGATTAAATATCCTTAAGTTATCATAGGTGTATGCAATTACATATTTATACCTAATAATTAGTTCTTTAACCTCTTTCCTTTCTTCTAGTGTGTAACTTAATCTAATATTGGTGAAGTGTGTGCTCCTTTCATCACCAATATTTTCTAAACTGAATTCAAATTCATTAACCTTAATCTACCTTTGTGATTGTGCTTGAGGATATGTATCAAAGGTCCTTTCCATGGTGAACATCCCTAATGGGAGATGATTCTCCTTTAGTTGGATAACACCTTATTTATCCAATTGTTCATGACACTTATGGTTTCTTTCTTCATCATCAATTATTTGATATTTGAATTTTCTTAAATTTGTCAAAAAATGGACAATTTATTTGTCATTGTCAAATAATTGAAAATTTTAAACATTGCCTGGTATTGAAGGATAAGGTACCAATTCAATAGAGAAGTAGAATTTTGACTCTTGTAAGGGTGGAAAATTCACTACTAAGTGACCAATGAATAAGTGGCTCCATTTTTTTCTCTTGGGATATCTACTATGTTGAAATATTCAAATGATTCAATTAGATCCCAGGCTCTATAATTGCATTTATTTAAATATGACAATTTGCATTGATATTTATTTTTGACCTAATTAATAATGAGTTCCTAATCTTTTTATACTAACAATTCTTTGACATTGTTCTTGAGGATAAACTATAATCCCAAAATTAGGGCTTTGTATTCTTCTATGTTGTTGGTGCATGGGAGTTATAACCTATATGCTGCTAACAATTTCTCTCCTTGTGGATTGATCAGATTGATATTTATGTCTAATACTTGCTTGGACCTTGTTCCATCAAAATGGAGGATCCATAATTGGGAAGGGTCCCAAATTTATTTTTGTGCTTCATGTTTTATGGTAAATGTATAAATTCTAAGACTAGGATATTTATAACTTACCTCTTCATTGGTTGTATTGTACTCTATAATAGGATGCTTCATCCTTAGCTCTTGTTTGATCCTGATTTGGTTGGTTATGCCTCTCCAAGGTATCCAAATATGCAAAAATTCCATGGAAATATATCCATTTAACATTTTTGACCAATATCTACTTAATAATATATACTAAATTTTCACATCATTAAGCTCCCCAAATATAGGCACTGCCATTTTATGTAGTTGTGACACAGTCCTCTTGGATGGATTTGGTATTAAACTAAGATTTTGAAAAATGGAATTTGACATTACTATTGCTGAAGCCCCAAAATCTTCTAGGTAATTAAGCATATTTTTTCCAAATGTATGAATGGTTAGTAAGAAAGGGGGAACCTCATGCTTGATTTTGTATATAATATTTATGTTGGGTGTCTTGGATTTTTCTATAATAAACTTACTTGTGATAGACTTCCATAAAATCTCCTTCTGTTCTATGATTTGTGCTAGTTCATGAAGAGTAATGTTGGCCTTAATTTTTTTCATATCCTCAACAATATTCTATCCTTCTTTATTATCTTCCTCTCTATGTTGAGGTTGATCATTTACTTTGGGGGTGAGGAGAATTATTTTATCATTAGGATTTATAGGGATAACTATATTATTGGGAGGAGTAGAAGTAGTAAATGGCTACCTGTTCCTTAAATTATAATTGTTCCTATTGAACTACTAAAATGCTTGTACTTCATCTAAATTATCCTCTCAAATATTTTCATATTCATTAGGGAAGGAAGAGCATAGATAAACTTTTAGGGCCAAATTTGTGAGGGAGATATAAAGGATTGATCATTTTATCTTGTCTAATCATCTCTCTCTAGAAGATTTTAAAGGTTGTATAGAACTCTATACAGTCCAACTCTCCATGTTATGATGTGTTATGGACCCTACACCAATTGGACAAAGTTGTTTCCATGATATTGATTTTTGGTAGCTTATTAGACCATTATTATTCTACATTATTAGTGGGCCTATTGAAAGGTCTATTGAATCTCAAAAAGCTAGAATTATGGTTGGAATTATGATTATTGGTATTACCCATCCTCTTCTACATATTCAAGAAATCTTTGCTTAGCTTTTGGACCATTCTTTGTATAGAATCTAATTTAGCTTTTTTAGAGTCAGAACCTTAAGTGGCTACTACATTGGTGTGATCCTGATGTTTATTTTATTGGTTACCATTACTTTGTGTCTAATTATTCAAAAAATCATGATTCTAATTCATTGTCTACTACATCATAGGAAGCAGAGTGTACAACTAATTCTGATTAAATGTAGGGGAATTTTGATTCATGAGTGGAATTATATTCACAGATGGGATTCCATTATTGAATGCTTGACCTCCTAGATTATGAGGGTTAAGCTATATATTGAGATTCTTGTTGATGTTAATAGCTTATTGGAATGCCAAATCTAGAGTATTGGTAGTGGTATCTCTTTACAAGAACACTACAATAATTAGATACAAGGAATTCTTATATATATTGAGCATTAAATTTTCATCTATTTTATATGTAGTGCTCAATTGAGTGTACATTTTATATAATATTACATTAAAGGCCTAGATTGACTTGCTATGTTACCTCTTCATGCTGGAAAAGAGATGATATACCAAGATTGGGTTAGTCACCTATCCAAATTGTGTAAGGAACATATTTTGACACTCATTCCATGATGTGATGGAGTTTTCCTAAAAATTTATATACCAATCATAAGAATAATCATATGGAGTAAATAGAAAAAGTGTGCATACAACATCCTCATAGATGACATTCATTAATCTCAGGGCAACCTTGAAAGATTTGATATGTTCTTTAGTCATCTTCCCACTTAAGGAGGTGAAGGTTGGCAAATAATTTTTTGAATTCTTTAGTAGATCATGTTGTTCCCTAATGATTCTAATGGTAGATCCATTTAACCAAGGTTGAGAAATAAGAATTTTGATAAGCAAGATATTCTTATAAAGGAAGCTATTTAAGATTTACCTATTTTAAGGATGATAGGTATGGCTTTAAGCCTCCTAAAATTTGGTGATGGTGAAACCAAAAGGATAGCTTAGGATCTAGACCTTATTAATCTCTTGGGTGCCTCTGTAATGACTAGCACATATTTATTGGGAAAACACACAAGTGTGCCCTCCTTCTAGTGGTAGCTTTTTCTTTATTATTGATGTGGGTTCTGTACACACTTCACAAAGTTTTAAATGAGGTAACCTATAACATTTTGGTATCTATGTGGAATAGGGTTCCACTCTAGGGCATGAGTTTTAAGTATGTGGCTAAAATAACTGGGTATTGGAATAACAAGTTGAGATTGTGGGTTGTTAACTAAGTTTTGGGGATGGATGTGTGTATTCTAATAAAAATTAAATCACTATGTGATTTAGATGGGTGGATAATTATTCTATAGTGGGAAAATATCAAAGAAACTCAAGAAGGAAGGGTAAGGCAAAAAAGAAGATCTTGTGTCTTTAAAGAGTAATTTCTAAGGTTGTTTATTTGGTGGATAGGTATCTCTAGAACTAGTGTTTGTTGTTTCCATCTTTTTCACACTTATGAAAAAACATGGTTAGTAGTCTGGGATAATAGATATATAATTCTCAATGGTCTCAATTGAAGGTTGGTCTTATTGAGGCTACTATTGCACACCCTTATATAAGAGATTATAGCTCAAACTAAGAAATTATCTAGGGTAGCTATGGATCACACCTAGAAGACTATATCAATAGAGATACTTCTACACACATTAGATTATCAATTCATATTACAATAACTATCTAAATGAATGAAATATATCATTCCTCAGTATATATTACACATCTAAGACTAATATTTACTAATAAAACAATCAGATTCATCCCTATAATTAACACACATTAAAATTATTGAATTAATATAGATGAATACACTTAAAATTCATTAACATAGAGAGGGAAGAAAAAGGAACAAACAAAGTTGCATGAAAATCAATTTCTTGATCTCTTTTGATATATTAGTCCAAAACTATGACCCTTTGAGAAGAGGGTTCTACATGTATATAAAGAACTTGGGGAAGGGGTTGCCTCATTTTACAAGTTTAGAATACTTTGATTACATCTTAATAGACTATATGATAAGTCTCAATTACATCCTATAAATTATATATATTTTAGTCATGTAACATGTGCATGTTGACAAAAATGATTTAATTAATTACAATATGGATGCAACTAGGACTTAACTATTCATATATAATTGTTACATGCAAAATTGTACAAAATTAACCTTAATATTTGGGATCAATGGGCTCTTGATTAATGTTTATCAAAATTGTCGTTAGAATTATAGCTGTGCTTGTGTTTGATGATGTGGTAATTGGAGTTGTAATCAATGATGCACTTGTTGATTGAGATGGAGTTATAATTGGAGATGAAGTGTAAAGTGGAATTGATGTAGCTATTGTTAATGGAATTGTAGGTGGAGTTTATGGAGCATAATTGGTAGGTGGTTCATATTTTTCCTTATTCAGGGCATCCAACTCTTAATAATACTTATATGCCTTAGCATGTTGTGTGAAAATTAAGTTCATATACATAAGATGTGGCCTAGTCACCTTGCCTATTTATTCTATTAGTCTAGTGTGTTCTTTCTTGGTGGATCGAAAGCCAACCTAGAAGACTTCTACCTTTATTTCCTTTTTCCTAGATATGCTTAATTTCACTTTAATGTCCTCTAAACTTAGTCCTTACGGATTCCATTTGAATCCATTAAAGGCTTGTTGAATCATTTGATCAAATATATCTTGAGTTCCCAGTTTCCATCTATTATCTCAAATTACTATCATTTCAAGCTAAGTTAAAATTTTCTCTACTTGCTTCTATTATTTGGCCAACTTGTTTACTAAAGATTCAGAAGATGATACCCAATACTAGGTTTTTTATATCTTTATTAAAGCTAGTTTTAATGTATTTTATGCTTCCATAAGGATCATCAGGTCTAAGTGGCTAAATGACTTATTGGGGATGTATAATATGAATACCTTTAGATTTTTATCATCTTCCCTAAGAAGCTTGAATAATTTGGTTATGGAATTTACATGGGGAACAAAATTAAATCTCAAATAATGAATTGAATCTGAAATTTCATACAACCTAAATGCAACATTTTGCACATCATATTCAATACCATAAGGGACTCAAATTCCCTATTGTTTCTCTCTTAGATTTTCCAACTCTTCTTCAAGCTCTTGTATAGCCATCTCCATTTCCTCGTGTATGGACAAGATGGCTTCAATAGGGGTCTCCATATAGGACTTGAGGTCCTCAACGTATGGGGATCAACCCTTATTCCTATTCTATCTCCTCAAAAGGGAATACACCTTTTCCCTTTCCTCCACGATCAAAATTATATAAGAGATATACTAAATCTTCCTATTTTTGATGCACTAGAATGATGCTATAGCTTTGTCAAATAATGAGATCACTATTGGAAGTTCAGTGATCTTCAAATTAGGCCTCTTAGAGGCCAAAGCTCCTAACTCCTTGGCCTGATATGGAAGAGTGAGATTTGAAGCATATAATGGTTGAGCCTTTACTTTCACATGATCTTCAATCTCATGTTCAATTTTAGAGAAAGGATTGGTTATTGAGGGCCAAATTATTTTAGACCAATCTATGTTTTCAAATTATGGCATTAGGTGCACAACATAGATTGGTTGCTTTCTTGGAGCCCTCTTGGTTGTCACTAATATGGTTGAGGATAATGGTTTTGATTAAGGCAAAGGTGAACCTAATGGGGTAGAGGAATAATAAATTTGGGTGATAGGTTAACTGATGGCTAGGATGGAAAGATATACAGTTACATGGATGAAAATCAAAGGAAAAGAAATTGTAGTAGTAGAGGCTGATGAAGGTGAAGGGCACTACATAGAGTAGTGGATGGGTGCATAAAAAGATTGATAGAAAGCAATTTAACAAGAATGAATATGTAAATAATTAGATAAGGGATAAAATAAACAACTAGTATTAACATCAAAGGATAAAGGCTTAAGGGGACTATGGAAAATGGACCCTTACCAAGTGAATCAATAATGATAGGTGCCTTAGATTTTAGAATTTACATGATTAAGACCATGGCCTATTGTAATTCCTCCTCATCCACCTCTTATGTTGGCTCATATTCTAGTGAATGTTGTGCCTACTTCAGTGCTTGTGTGGGTGGGGTATGAGGTTTAGCCCCCTTTGGCTTCATCTAATAGCACCTTATTACTTACCTAGTTTTTGGAGTTGTCATCTATTGGGGAAGAGGAAGGGGAATGATGCGAGGTGTTTCAAAGAATTTCAGCTTATATTACAAGAGAGGAAGAAGAAAGAAACTAGATATGAGTATGGTTGAAAAACCTACTTGGTTGTGTGTGCATTGGATTAGATGATTTTAGAGAGCTCCTCTTTGTCTTGAGAGGAATGGCCTACAAATAAGACAACACTAAAACGAATGGTTTGTTAGATAGATAATTAGGTGAATTGCTTAATGTTAGCTATATCCTAGAAGTGAGAGCTTCCTCAAGGGATGTCAATCTATGCATTTTAAATAATTAATTTTATAAAATAGAATATAAAGTACTTACATCAATAATAAAAAGGTATTGAAATAGAATACAAGAAATGATTGATAAATAAATAGACTAAAATGACTAATATAGCAATAAGTAGGTCAATACTAATGATAAACATGTTGGGTGTGATTCAAAAAATAGGTTGGGGTTTGTGACAAAGTAGACAAATAGAAAGTTGGATTTGGTTGAGGATAAGTGGGTGAAAATAGCTTTCTATTATTTTCTACCATAATGACTATCGATGGTTGGTGTGACCATCAACAGTTGAGGTGATCGTCAATGGTTGAGATGACCATCAGTGGTTGGATAGACCATTGATGGTCAGGATGACCATTGATAATTACTATGTGTTGGGTTTGGGTGATAAAAAGGTCAAATTAATAGGGTCATAGAAGGTAATTCTAGGAGATTAGTTTATGCTAGGCTAATTGTGAAATGGAAACAAAGTAATTAACATATTAGAAATAAATACTTAGCTTGTCAAAAGTTGGTTGGATGAATGGTTGAGGTGATTGGCTCATTGATGGAGTCTAGAATGATTATAGTAGAGTAATGATACTTAGTTGTTGGCTGGGGGGTGGTGACACTTCAACTCTATGACATGATGATTAAATTACTAGGTTAATGGAAGGAATGACCTATAAATAAACTCTAGATGCAAAAGCTCTTGAAGATATAGATGGATCCCTTTTAACCTCATGTTCCTCTCTTATTATAAGAAAGGAAAGAGAGGTGAATACATAAACAAGAGGTTCAATTTGATATCTAAATATAAATTTTAAATATAATTAGATGAGCTAATTATAAAAAACCAAGGTGGAGTGAAGGGTCAGTTAAGTTGGTTCAGATGGTGGAACCTAACCGTTGATGGTCAAGGTGATCGTCAATGGTTAGGATGACCATCAGTAGTTGAGGGTAAAATTAATGTTAGGTTAAAAGGATGGATTTAGTTATTATGTTAGACTAGCTATCATTAAGTATATTTGGGGTCGAATAGTCTAGGCTGGGCTGAAGGGGTTCTTGAGGTGGCCCAAGTGAATTGTGACATTTGGAACTATCATGTGAAAATTTATGGTGTATGAATTTTACCCTTTTCTATTATATAGATTGTATCAATGAGATATAAAAAAAATAGATTATAGGTTGAAGGTTCAATTACCCTAAGCATAGGAGGAGGTATTCCCCCTTAAACTAAGAACTGATGAGGTGAAACAAAATTAGATGCAGGTTTGATGAGTGGTAAAGGTGATTAAGAAGGTGGGTGCCATGAAAGTGGCTAATAAGTTGGACACTAAATCACAAAAAATGTATACAAAGTGAAACAAAAGTGTGATAACCAAGATCATGCATTGACTAGGGTGCCATAGTTAGTAAAAATTAATATCAATATTAGAAGGACAAGTGATAAGTAGACCACATGACTACATTTAGGCATGGTGGTTGGGAATACTCATAAACACAAGTCTCTTGGAAAGGTATGTATTTTTATGGGTATTTAAGGTAGGAAGTACTCCTAAGACAAACATAAATAGGTCAGGTGTAGTGGTAGGTATCTGAGGTTGGAAGTGCTCCCAGGAAGACACTAGTTGGTCATGTGTGCATAAGGTAACACAAGTTAAAAAAGTGGGAAACATGGAAATTTTTGTCATTAGAGTCAAAAGGACCAAGTAAAAGTTATCACAAAACTTGTGCTAGGTTGGGATGAAATAGACCAATGGTGAGGTGATGAGGTGGTTGGTCAAGGTGGGTGGAGAAGGCAAACTCCATGGGTAGGGTGTTGGTTTGGGCTTCAATTTTTTTGAAAAGCTATTGGTGTGGTATAGGTGAAAACAAGTCCCAAGAGCATGACCGTCGATGGTCAAGGGTCTTGAACTCAACTATTGATGGTCACCCTAACTATCAGTGGTTAGGTTTAAAACCCTAAAAAGGTGGAGATTAAAAGTGACTCAATGAGTCATTTTTAATTCATTTATGCTTTTTGACTTTGGTAACTTGTGTCCTGGAATTTTGTGGTGAAGGTTGTTTGCTGAGGGTGAGGTGCAAAGTTAGATTATTGACCAAGCTTTGAAAGGTGGACATATCTAAGATGCAAGGTGGATGAGGATGTGACCAAGTAGTAAGACCTAGGAATCCTCCTCAATAATGGTCGAGGAATGAGGTAGGGGATGTATTCAATTGATAGATGAGCTTTTGATTTTTCAAATTCATCATGGTTTGGTAATTGTGTGGTTGAGTGTGGTTGGGTAGGGTAGATTGGCTTTGACCTAGGTAGTAGGGTTTTAATGGGTTTTTAGGTAATTTTGTGGGTAAAAGTGAAATTGGGAAGGGTAGTGTAGTATGGGTAGGATTTTGTAGAAATTTAGTTATTTTGAGTGTGTTTTGGGTGGGGGTAGTGTTGAGATGGTCTACTAGTGGTAATTTACAATGACTATCAGTGGTTGATGACCATAGGAAAAATGGCAACCTGACCATTGGTGGTTATAGTGACCATCAACAGTTGACTAAAGGGCCAAGTGTTTTGACAAAAAGTTAAGGGAATTAAGTTGAGTGTGATAGTGTTGAGATGATAAGGTAGTGTTAAAAAATAAGGTCAAGTTTAAATAAGGTGATGTATCTCATATAGGTAAAATAGGTTCTTTTAGGTGAGGTGAATGAGGTGAAAAGGTATGATTCTTAAGCAAAGCATGATAATGAACTAAGTTTATTTGCTAACAAACCTTGTAGGTATAAGAGAAGATTTAAATATAGGATTAGGTATCTTGTATTTTACTTGAGATAAATCGAGGGATAACCCCTATAGATTGGGCTCACATGTGGGAGGTAGGCCTTAGAGCGATGTTGAACTACCAACATTTTCCATGAGATGTGATGATGATCATGGCCCTTATTAAGAGATGGGATCCAACCATGAATACCTTCTTTCTACCAACTGGTGATATGACTATCTTACTAGAAGACATTCAAATGATTATATGGATACCTATTTGGGGTGAGATAATTTATCACATTGAGTGGGAGGAGAGAGATGAGCTCTTAAATCTACTATATGGAAATGACCATGATCTTAATAGATGGCATGCTAGAGTATTCAATTATACTTTGCTATATCAGAAGGTGAGGGGTGAGAGGAGATTACTGATGATGATAATGATCACAATATCATGCTTTGTTATACCAAATTTAATAAACATGAGGTTTCCATATCTATTATTGGGTGTTTTTGTGGAGATACTAATAGGCCACATAGTGTTTGGTTGGGTGCCTATGCTGTTAGTGCAGACATATAGGGAGCTATGGGGTTTCAGAGCTCATAGGAGATATGGAATCAATGTCAAGTTTGTGTTACACTATTGGGAATATGATCACATTCAAGTTCTGTAATCAATGGGGATGTCATAGGAGGGTTATGCCTAGATGTACCCCATAGTTAGACTCATGAGGTGGAGAGCTGATTTTTCTCTATCAAGACCATGTGGAGGGGTGCATGACATTGATTGGTTCATAGGTGCACTGGAGGCATTATTTATTGGTGATGTGATTTGAAGTCCATATGTTAAGTTTCAAGAGTGGGGTAACTATAGGAGACACACATTATCTTTACAAAGTTATAGGTGGATCCTTAGTAGGTGGGATGGGGAGGTAGAGATCATTCCATTTGATAGGGTGTGGAGATAATTTATCCTATTATAGGGGATTCTAGGTCTATTCTTGAGGTATAGGTGAGAGGATGTAGAGATCCTACTACCTAAACCATAGCTAGTTCAAACATTGATTGATCATGAGGGGTTATTGGTGAGGGCTGAGGTAGATGATGTAGGCTTTGTAGATGGGTAGCCGATGTGTTACTAGGTGCTATATGTAGTAGTAGATTTTAGTGGTGATGATGGTGGAGGTAGCTTATGGATGTTGACCCAAATGGTAGAAGTTAACAGGTAAAGATATAAGGGGTCACCCCAAGTGCATAGGTAGGAGAAGTGTTAGCTACAAAACAGGCTCAAGTGGTAGCTTTACAAGGTTAGCTGGCAATAACATAGGGTCAGGTGGCTACAGTTAAGAGTGAGTGAGATCATGTTAGAAATTCATTAGCCCTAGTTACCTAAGAGAGAGATTCTTTGAGATAGACCAAAGGAGGAGCCACAACACCTATAAGACCACTAAGCACTATCCCCATGGCTTAGTATCTAGCCATAGTAGAGGAGTTACACTACTGTGAGGCCATAATCTTGAGATGTTGTCCTAATGATCCCTGATAGGGTGAATATAGAGCTAGTTTTGTAGGTGGTTCTAGCATGATGATACCAAGTTAGTGGGATGCTTTTTATGGTGGATAGGCAGGTACCTCAGGAGGACATGCACTAGGTGATAGTGGTGTTGTAGGAGATAGTGGTGCCCCAGGGGCATAGTCATGATATAGTTTATGATATATCATATATTGTATATCATTTTGGTATTGGTGGTGAGATGTAAATTTTGAGAGAGAGACATGATATTATTGTATACATTATGATGTTATTGATGATAGACTCATGATTTATAGATATCATCTTTGTTTATTACTTATCATTCATGGCTTGTGATTTGATGCTTATGTTCATATTATTGATTATTGATGATGTTATATTGATTATGCTTATATTATGGATATGGATGCTAATGTGGACTCACCTAACTAGGCACGTGATGGCATTTTATTTATGTTGGTGATGATGCTTATGTGATAATGATGCTCATGATAAAATTTAATGAGTGTATACTTCATTATTTAGATTTGGACATGTGGTAAAAATGTTTTTTTTACTTATTTGCTCATGGATGCTAGGATTATGATATGATGATGGATATGTGATTTGGCTTATGATACATGTGGAAATGATGTTATGATTATTGTTATTATTGATTAAGGTAAAACATATAAATTAAGTTAAATAACAAAACTAGATGTGAGAGAAAAAATATAATCAAGAGACAAACATCTTGGTGAATATATCAACTAGTCATGAGAGGATAAGAATAGGGCACGATGCTCCTTCTTTGGTAAGGACTATTACAAAACCCAAAGTTGGATTGGTTTAAGGAACATGAACCCTTAGAATGCTTTGAATTAGCATTTATTATTTGGTTATAAGGTTTCATGATCACGTAATGTCAAGTGAGATCAAAATCCCATGCTTATAGTGTACAAATGGGAGATGGATGAAAATGGAACCTTCTTGTGAGACTAGCAAGCTTCTTTTGGAGGTTAGTGTCAGTATAAATAAGTATATGTCATACAAAGTGTAGACTGATCAATGCAGTAAGTCTACTCATGGGAGCCAATTATGGATTTCAAAATTATTGCTTATGAGAGTTGATTATGACTTTCAAAATTATTTTGTTTTTGATTTTTATTGATAATGGATCATTTGCTTATTTTTTTATTTCTTGGGAGGGTTGGGTGAAGCTATTCAATATGGGAAGCTTCCAAAAAATTACTCACTTTGATAAATGCTTTAGTCAACCATCCTTCAAAGGAGTGGTCTAAGTTTTTGTGCTTTGTTTAATGCTTATTAATAGTTATCCTTCAAAGGAGAAGTTCATCTTACTTTGAGCAATTTTAAATATGTTTTTAACAATTTTCCTTCTAGGGATTAGTCTATGAATGCTAGTGATGACCCATGATTGTTTGTGGTATGAATTTGATTTTGATTTTAATTTTGTTTGACATAGACTTACTTATATAGGGTTAAAGGTTGACCTTTATGAAGGTAAAACTAAAATTATAAGAAGGTTGATTAGGTATAAAGAGGTTTAGGTGACAATGACCACGAGAATCCATCCCATGGAAAGGATAATAAGTACCATGAGAATCATACCATGGGTAGAGCCTTGGTATCAATTGTTTAAGATTAGGCTATAATTGTGATGGATAATCGAATTATTTAGTTTTATTAAATTGCTCCTAAAATAGGGAGATGAATGTGAGTTGAAAGCAAGGGATGAGCTTAAGTTAGACAAAAGGTGAATTTGATCCTCTTTAACAAAAGAAATGATGTAGATGCAAAGCATTGAGGGGCTCAGATTCTAGGTTTCCCTTAAGACAAGATAATTGGTAAGCTCCTGATTTATACTTATGGGTTATGATATAAGGTCTAAGCCAATTAAAATAAAACTATCCCTATGTGATTTTCTCCATATTGGTGACATGTTGGTTTTCCTTTAGGATGAGGTCTTTGATGTTGAATTATCACACTTTAAGGTGTTTGTTATAGGCATGTTTGATTCACTCTTGATAGAAATGAATTTGGGTAAGGGTGTCTAAGCGATGCTCATCAAGTAGCTCAAGCTAATCTAAATGGTATTACCAATAATCACATTTAGAAATGAGATGTTGAAAAGATATGCAAAGAGAAGGAATTTAGACCTTGAGAGGTAAGATAGCCTCTACTCCAAAAACAAGAGAGAATAGGGTAACACCCATAGGGGTTTGAATACTAGTACGATATGCTCATAAGGCAAAGGGGATGTGCAAATGCCAATCCTGACTAGATGCATTGACCATTTTAGTTAGTATGTTGTTAAGAGTTTTGTTAGAGGATTTTGTATGACCATTTGCTTAAGGGTGATAGGGTGAAGAGAAACTTAACTTGATACTAAATTCATCACAAAGACCTTAGACTTGATTATTTTAAAAATATTTACCATTGTTGGTGATGATTTTGTGAGACACCAAAACAATAGATGATGTGATGGTTGATGAAGTCGCTAATCTTTTCTACTTTGGTTGAGACTAGAGGAATAACCTCTACTCATTTGGTAAGATATTTGGTCATAATGATGATAGAAGGGTGTCACTATTAAGAATAGGGGTTAATTTCACAAATAAGGTCTAGACCCCATTATGAGGACTAAAAATTAGTGGATATGAGCAGACTATGGCTTGGTGCATGATGCAAATTGGCATGTTGTTATAACTTAACACACTTTTTCACATAATCACAATAGTCTTGGTTGAGGGTAGGCTAGTAATATCTAAGGCAAAGGATTCATTTAGCCATGATGAGGCTACTAAAGTGATCCCCATAGATCCTATTATGTGTTTCTTTGATAGCATGTAAGTCTTCATGACTATGTAGGCAATAGAAGAGGAGACCATTGAAGCCACATTTATAAATACTCTAACATGAAGTGCTCCCCCCATAATGGTATAACATGAGGTACTCTAGATAAATTATCTTTGAGCATTCCTAGAAAGGCCATAAGGAATGATGGAAAGGTTGAGATAGTCGAAGGTCTGATGATACCAAAGACTAGGTTGGGTCTCTTCCACACTGAATATGGTGGGAAAATTTGGTTTGATATAAGAAGGATGGGTAAGTCTATGGATAATGATAGATAGCTTAGACTTTGAGGGTGTATATGGGATATAAGAGGTAAGGAAAGCCATGGTGTTATCAATCTTATTGGTAGATCATGGGGTTGTTGGATATGGTAGTGTTCAAAGGATGTTAAGAGTTTGTCAACTAGTCATTTGTACTATTGGAAAATATCATTCTTACATTGGTAAGATCCATTAATTTGATTGATCACTAGTTGAGAGTCACCAAATATGTTGATTATTTTGAATTCTAAGGCTAATATAGTTTGAAGGCCTATAACTAGGGCTTCATACTCAGCCATATTATTGGTACATTCAAAATATAGCATGAATGATAAAATAAGAGGTTTTCCATGAGGGGAAATAAGGATAATGTTAGATCCCCCACCATGTTAATACTTTGATCTATCAAAAAACATGGTCACTTGATAGGTGAAGTCTACCTAAGAGAGGGTCATGATGGACTCATCTAAAAACTCAAGAGGAGAAGTTTGGTTGTCTGCTAAAGGTGCTTTGACCAATTAGTCGGTAATGACTTGCCCTTTAATTGACTTTTACTAAAGAAAGTCAATGTCAAACTTAGCTAAAGCATGATCCACTTGGCCATACCTTAGTTTTGGTATGGCGTGGAGTGCATATACTTGAGTGGGTCAATATTGGTTATGACATAGGTCTTGTGGTTAAGAAGGTAGTGGTAAAGTTTGGTGGCCACGAAGACTAGGGATAGGCAAAGTTTATTGTTACTAAGTCTCATACTCTATAAACATGTGAATGATGTAGTAGATGGCTTACTCTTTATGTTATTCATCCCAATGAGCAATAATTGCCCCTAAAGAGTGGTTGGTGGTAGAGATATAAAGGTAGAAAGGTTGGTCATCCTTAGGAGGGGTGAGGATAGGTGGAGATAAAAGCTACTTTTTGAGTGAATCAAAGGCCTTTTGAAAATTCTCATTCCACTTGAAAGATACATTCTTATTTATAAGGTGGTGGAAGGGTTAACATTGGTTTGAGAGTTGAGAGATAAAGCAAAAAATGGATTGGAGATTCCCCTGTAGACTACAAAGTTGATTTAGGTTGATTGGAGGAAGCATGTCAAGGATTATTTTGATTTTAGTAAGATCAAATTTGATTCCCTAAAGGGAGATAATAAATCCAAGGAGTTTTCTTGACAAGACCCCAAAAATGCACTTCTTAGGGTTAAGGCAAACATGTTAATAGATGAGTTACTCAAAGATAATTTTGAGAATTACCAAATAATCTTCATGATACTTGGATTTCCCAAGAAGGTCATCTACATAGTCTTCAATAAGGATAAGGTCATGGAAGATGTAAGTCATGGCACATTGGTAGGTTACACTAGCAATATTTAGATCAAAAGGAATGAATATGTAGCAGAAGGTCTCCTATAGGGTGATAAAGGTGGTTTTGTGTTGATATTTAGGGGTAATTAGGATCTGATTGTAACCCAAAAATCTATCCATAAGAGATAACATATCATGGTTGGTTGTAAGATCAACTAGCTGGTCGATGCTTGGTAGAGGGAAGTCATCTTTACAACAAGCAAGGTTGAGGTCATGAAAGTCTGCACAAATGCATAGTCCCCCTATGGCTTTGGTGATAGGCATGATGGTTGAGACCCATTTGGGATAGTTAATGGGTTGAATGAAATTGATAGATATGAAAGGTTGACTCTCCTCTTTAATGAGAAGGGCTATGCAAGGGTGCATTCATCAAAGTTTTTGCTTAACGGGCTTGGCATCATAGTTGGTGACTATGTTATGGGTGAAAATAATGGGGTAAATTCTTATCATGTCACTATAAGACCAACCAAATGTTATGTTATAGTCTTGGAGGAAAAAGGGGAAGTCCCAAAGTTCCTCAAAATTCAATGATTGGACAATTTTGATAATGTAGGGGTTGTCTAAACTACCTAAGTTGATATCTACGATGGATTCATTTAACATGGTCAAGGTCTCAGGAGGAAGAGATTTATGGATAGAAGAATCTGTGGTACCAGGATAGGTGAGAATGGAACCATCATCCTATCACTGAATGATGTGAATGGTAGGAAAGTCATCTCCTATCATCTCAGGATGGGTCATAGGGATGCTTACGGTTTCCCCTTCCCTTTGATAAGTTAGGGGTCTAAAGCTAATCATGTTGATGAAAAAAATTTAGGTGGGATGATGTCACCATATTTGTAATTAGGTGGAGAAAGGGTTTGTGATGAAGGGATGTCTTCCTCAATAGTGGTGATGGTAAGTGGTCTTATTTTCTTCTTGTTGAGAAGAATGAAACTGAGGCCATGATTCTCATGAGGCTTTCTAGTCTTAATTGAATCAACTCATGTGGCCCATGTTTACATCATCTGAGACCAAATCATTTCCAAGCACACCTATGGGGGTATGTCTTGGCAAAGTTTGGGTTGTCTAGATAGGAAAAGCTAGAGGTGAATAGTCAAGGTGAAAAAGAGGAGATGGAAGCATTAAAGGGTTTGTCAAGTCATCCATAGATGAAATGGGTTTGACAGTTTGAAGGCCTAAAAGGGATAATGATTTTGGTATTAGGGTAATAACTAGGTTGGTGGTCAATTTTCCCATACTATTGGGGAGTAGGGAAAGCATCAAGGGTGAAGAGGTGATATTACCCAAGTGAAAGACATTAGAATGTGGATTCTAAGTGGTCTATGGTGGGAATTTGGTCTGAGGGGATGAAGAAGCTAGTAGATGGCTCATTGGTAGAAGAAGAATGGCTTCATCTCTTGTGGTTGGGGGCTTATATTTGGTTGATGAGGGTATGCTAGATGAAGGTATGAGGATGTCATTGGGTCAATAAGTCATGTTGCATGATGAAAAGGGACTTAGGTTAGCTTTTATAATGACAACTCAACCTTTGTGTTCTAATTTGATACAATGATGAAGGGTAGAGGGTAAATAACCTATGGAGTGGATCCAAGGTCATCCTAACAAAACATTATATTGGAAATCATCTTCTATTACATATGAGAGTTCAAGAAGTGTGAAATTTCCTAAATGGATATGAAGGAAAATAGTTTTAAAAGTAGTGGTCATAGTGTCATTGAAGGATCAAAGGATGGCCAAGGTTTTAAACATGAAATTGTTTAGTAGTTTGAGTTGATCATAAGCATAGGAGGAGATGATATTAATTATGGCTCCCCTATCAATCATGACCCATTTGATGTGGGTCTGGTTGGTTTAGGCAATGATTAAAAGAGGGGGATCTAGGTTATTGGGGTGGATATAAGGTATTAAATCCTTGAAGGTGATAAGGTTAGAAAATTGGAGAGTGCCAACAAAGGCTGCCAAAGATTGAGGGTCTTTATGTTGGAATTCTATTGATTATAATGCCTTTATCATTACTTGGAGATGATAAGGTGAGGTATAAATCAACTCATATAGGCTCATTTTTTTTAGGGTTTTATGAAGTTCTTTAAGCACCACTATCTTGATTGATTTGAAGGGGTTGGATTGAGAGGTACCTAAGATAAATACCTTGGGTTTGAATGAAGGTGAAGGTCCCAAATTTTAACTTGGTTGGGAGGTTAAAGATGGGTATGTCTATGAGATGGACACTTTATCCTTCCCATTATCCTTTTATTGAGCATGTGATCAGGTGACCACATGGATAGTATGGATAAAGGGAAGAGTTCGGGTAGGAGATTGGTTTAATTCCTTATGACTCTAAGGTGAGAGTGGGGGAGTAGGTATTCATTAGGTAGTGGCTATTATTTATCAGGTTAGTAGTGGGATCATGGGAGGTTTATATATTAATAGATATCTTCATCATATAACTGATGGATTATGGTTTGGAAAGCTTTTTAGTTCTCCATGTCATGCTTGGGTATCCTATGATAGGAGCATACTTGGTGGTCATTATAAGAAATGGGTTTTGGACCTAGAAGATCAAATGGTCTGATAGGGGGTAAGGTCAAGCAATAAGCTTGTAGTAACCTTTACAATATGGTTGAGTAAGACTTAAATAAAGGTGGTGAGGGTTTAAAGGTTCTAGTTTTGGTTGGTGAGATGGAAATATTCTTAGAAATGGGTTTGATGATAGAAGGTTTGGGTAGGGTGGTGTTTTTATTTGATGGTTTTGGTTTTAGTAAGGTAGAAGTTAATAAGTTAGAGGTAGGAGGTTTTAGGGTAGGTAGTTTGGGTATTTATGGCTTAGTAAAGATGGGTGTGTTAGAAATTAAGTGTGCTAGTGCAACTAACAATGGTGGGTGGGTTTTGGATAAGATAGTTGGTTTCCTAATCAAAGTAGAGGGATGAAGACCCAAAATAGAGGGAAAGGTTGAGGGGGGAAAAATTCTAGCCTTTTGGCATTTTGTTGGTTTTACCTCCTTGGTTGATTTGGTTTGGTGTTTAATTGATGGGTATGGTGAGGTGAGCTCTAATTTCATGAATGGGTGATTAAGGCTCTACATGATAGAGGATGATTTGGTTGTTTGGGATTTGGTTTCTCTAGATGGTTGAGAAATGGTTTGGTTGGTAGAGGTTTTTACTATTTCAGTTGATATGATGGCAAGTTGGATAATAGAAGTTATGGGTTGGTCTACCAAAGTGGTGGTTAGAGGCTCCTATTTGGTGATGTATGGGATCCCTAATTACTTCTAAAAGGTGGCTCGGTCCATGTCAAGTTTGGAGACAAATTCAGATCTCTGAACTAATTGAAGGAATGGTTTATAGATTGGTTTTGTTCCTTGGATAGTGGATTCAAAAGATAAACCCATAGGTTGAGAAAGGGGAATGATGACCTCATCCTTCTCCTCTATCAAAGGATGTAAGATTTGGATGGGATATTCCTCTATGGGAGGTACACATATGTTGGTTTCCTCTTTGGTAATGATCTTTAAAGGGGTAGTGAATTGTTCAGTAGTTAAGGGAGGAGGTAAAGTGGTGACGGTTACTTGCTCTGGTATGTCAGTTGAAGGAGGGGTTGATGATTGCATTACCTCAATAAGTAGAGGAAGGAAAAGGTTACTTCCTTAGTTTGGGTCTCTAAAGGAGGAGGAGGTAACTACACTACCTTAATAAGTGGAAAGGATGAAGAACAAGTAGATCAGGTGGTAGGTTCTTTAGCAATGATTGTGTCAAGAACCATATTAACGGTATGGGCATCATGAGAACACTCAGCTTTGTTTCTTTCATTTTTGGTAGGTGCATGATTGGGGAAAGGTTGTCTAAAAATATCAAGGGCTTAGTTTGAAAGCACATTGGGGTTTGTCAGTGTAAGTTCGCCCTTGTTAATGAAGGTTTGGATAATGATTTTAAAGGTATTACACCTACTGATGTCATGCCCAACTACTTAATGGAAAGCACATAAGTCATTCTCATTATACCAACTAGGTGCAGGATGAGAATTAAATTGTTGAAGGGGTTTGATGGGAGGAAGATGTATGATATTATATTTCATCAACTTCTCTAGGACTGAAGCATAAGATTCCCCAAGTAGGGTAAATTACATTTGATTATTTTGGTTTTAGTTTCTTGTGTTTTTTTTTGAGGAGTTAGAGGAGTTTGGTTGATTGATAGATGGTGGGGTATCAATCTTGAGGACAACCACATTCATAGCTCCCTTAATTTTTGCATTGGTATTGGTTTGGCTGCTTGGTTTAGATGAAGAGGTCTCATTGGTTTTGTAGGTAGAGTTCTTATTTTTTAACTTTAACTTTCCTTCATCGATGGCCCTATTTTATAGCTTATGCACCATGGTAAAATCATTGTCAAAGGTTATGAAGCTATACACATGAAATGTATAAGATATATACTTGAAATATGCCTGACTAAAAATTTATATCAATTTGGGGTGTGGTAAGGAGAAGGAAAGTTGATTGATTAGGCTCCTCCAATAGGATACAAAATCAATAATATATTCATAATCAAACTTTTAGATAGAGTAAAGGTCAATGATGGAAACTTTATTGGAGATGTTTATTGAAAAGTGATCCAAGAAAGTTTGGTCTAGCTAGATGAAAGAGAAGAGAGAATGATTGGTTATGGCACTATACCAATCTAGTGCTAGACCAAACAGGGACATGGGGAAGGTACGAAGGAGGAGGGCATCATTATAGGCAATCAAATAACATGCATGCCTAAATGCCTTGAGGTGCTATTGGGGATCTTCCTTACTTTGAAATTTAGATAACTTGGGAAGTTCCCACTGAGGGGGATATGGTCTGATAGGGATAGAGGGGTGAATGTGTTCATTACAGATCTTGTCATATGATAAGATGTGAGCACCAAAGATTGATGACTCTAAAGTGGTCATTTTATCTATTAGCATTTTTATCAGATCTATTTGGGGTTATATGACTAGGAAGTTATGAGGTGCATACTATTATGGTAGTTGGGTAATATATTGATAGTTGGTGGGAGGTTGAGAAGTTGCCACATATTGGTATGTAGAGATAGGTGGTTAGGTGGATGCTATATAGGGTTAGGTGGATGTACGTGGTTGGGTAGTGGATAGAGGTACATATCTTTATGGTTTAGAGATGTAACCCAAGTTGGGTGTGATGGACACCTGTTAAAAGGTTAAGGTAGGTTGGGTAGGATCTAGGGTCAAGTTTATAACAAAAGGAAAGGTGGTGACCTTTGTACTAATTAGTGGTAAGGTAAAAGATATAGATACTATAAGATTTTGAAGTGGAGTAGTGATTAATGGATTAGGGGTAGATGAAGGAAGGTTGGAAATGCTAGTAGTAGGTTATCCCATGGTGAGGGGAGTATAGGTGGTTAATGGTTGGGTTATTCCTAGGGTAGAGGAGTTGTTGGTGGGGGTGGAAGGTGTAAGGGTGTTGGTTTGTTGGGTAGGTTGGTTTTCCATAGTAGTATCAAAGGGATTATTAGTGGATGAAGATGTTTGGGTAGTCAATGGTTAGGTAGTGATTATGGAAATAGAAAGGTTCCCCAGAAGGTGGGAAGGCATGCCATAAGGTGGGTCCAAAATTGGGACTGAAGCAGGGGTATGGTGAGGCATGGTGTTGATATAATGTTGAAGGGCCACATGATTATTATCTAAGAAGGTGGAAAAGCCTATATTTCCTTGGGTAATTACCCAAAGGAAATAATGACTTCTAAAAGGGTGAGGAGAGTCTTTTGGTTTAGAGATATACTCCATGGATGAAGAGGTAGAATAGGTTGATTGGTTTGGTGATGGGTTTTGTTATGCTAGATTTTTCTGTTGCTAGTGAGTTAGAACCATATAAGATAAGGGAGAGAGAATAAAAAAACAATCTCATAACTCAAATAGAGAGAAGACAAAAAATGAGCAAGGAAGTCAAATACACACTAAAACATACATTAAGTCCTAAAGTTACTTTTTGGCTTATGCCTTAAGCTTTGTAAGAAATTGTGTGACTGAAATTGACTTGTAGAGCGGGTACTAGAAAAGAAGTCTATGGTTGGTTTTAGGTTATGTTTAGGCTCCTAAAATGGATCTATGCTAAAAATTATATGTGGCTTGGTATTGGGGCCTACCCCCTCACTTCACACATCATAGGGATAAGGGTGTTGGATGCTTAGATAATATATATTAATTTTTAGAGTTTATACTCAACCAGATAACTGAGTTGGTTCTCCCCTTGGTAATGACCTCCAAGTAAGATTGTCAAGCAAGGGTAAGGTGACCACTAGGTGATGAAATCCCAATTGGGCCTTATGTCAAGTTGTTTATATGTTTGATTGATGTAGGTGGTTTGGTTTAGTGTGTGCAACAAAAGTGATGCTATGATGGAATTATGTTACTTTAATTTAACTAGGTGAGCTAAAATTGCAAGCAACCTATGTATGTAATTGATTTTAATCCCCAAAAAAATTTTAATTTTATTTATGAACATAGAATAGGGAGAAGAGCATGTAGATACAAACAAAAGGAACCCAAGTAGAGACTCAAGGGTCCCACCGGGAATGCCTAAATGTTTTAGAAAATTTAATCTTATATTCTAAGAGAGAAATAAGAAAGAAACTAGATATGGGTATGGTTGAAAAACTTGCTTGGTTATGTGCATATTAGATCAGATGATTGCAGAGAGTTGCTCTTTAACTTTGGAGGAATGACCTAAAAATAATAAAACACTAAAGAAAATGGTTGATTAGATAGATATCTCGGTGGATTGCCTAGTGCTACCTAGATCTTAGAAGTGAGAGCTTCCTCGGGGGTTGTCAACCCACATGATTTAAATAATTAAGTTTAGAAAACATAAGATAAAGTACTTGCATCAATAATCAAAAGGTATTGAAATCAAATACAAGAAATGCTAGATAAAAAAATAGACTAAAATGACTAATAAAGCAATAAGCTGGTCAATAATAATGCTAAACAAGTTAGGTGTGATTTTTAAAATAGGTTAGGGGTATGTGAATAGGTAGATAAAAAAAAGTTGGATTTGGTTGAGGTTAAGTGGGTGAAAATAGTTTACCATTATTTTCTACCATAGTGACCATTGGTGGTTGGTGTGACTATCGGTGGTTGAGGTGACTATCAATGATTGAGATGAACGTTGGTAGTTAGGATGACCATCAGTGATTGACTAGACTATTGATGATCAGGATGACTATTAGTAGTTACTGTGTGTTAGGTTTGGGTGATAAAAATTTAGATTGATGGGGTCATAGAAGTAAATTCTAGGAGATTCATTTATGTTAGGATGATTGCAAAATGGAAATAAATTAATTGATAAATACTTATCTTGTTCGAAGTTGGTCAGATGAATGGTTGAGGTGGTTGGCTCATTGATGGAGTCTAGAATGATTCTGGTAGAGTAACGATACTTGGTTATCAACCAAGGGTTGGTGGTACTTTAGCTCTCTAATGTGATGAATGGATCATTGGGTTGCTAGGAGTGACCTACAAGGAAATTCTGGATGAAAAAGCTCTTGAGTTCATAGATGGATCCCTTTTCACCTCTTGCTCCTCTCTTCTTATAGGCAAGGAAAGAGAGGTACAACAATACGTAAACAAAAGGTTCAACTTGCTATCTAAATATAACTCATGCATACAATGGTTCTCACATGAATTAGATAAGTTATTTATTAAAAATTAAGGTGGAGTGAAGGGTCATTTAGGTTTGTTCAAATGGTGGAACTTGACCATCAATGATCAGGGTGATCGTCAATGGTTAGGATGACCACTAATGGTTAGAGTGATCATTGATGGTTAAGATGATCATCAATAATCAAGGGTCAAGGTAATATTGGGTTAAAAGGATGGGTTTAGTCAATAGGTCAAACTACCTAGTGTTAGGTAGGTTTTGGGTTGAACGATCTAGGCTAGGCCCAAGAGGGTCTTAAGGTGGTCTAGGGGAATTGAAATATTTAGAACAATCATGTGCAGATTTCTAGTGTCTACACTAGGTGTTTGGTCTATTAAATATATTATTTCTTCTTCATTATAAGAATCCAAGTAGATGATCTCAACTTATTCCCCTTATGTTATTTTCTCAACTTGAGTTAACTCCTCTGTCAACTCCAACTTATCCTTCCTTAGTTCAACATTTGATTCTTAAACTGAAGGAATTTGTTCCTCTTCCTTTCATGCATAAGAAGTCATTTATTCATCATATTTTTATTATTCATATTCTCCAACAAGTTATGTCTCACATACTAATTATTCCTAGTCTTATGGTTAGTCTTGAGCCATGAGTGAACCTTGGGGATCTTATCCCTCCTTTATTGGTTGCTAATATGGCTTGCCACTCTAGAAATTGAAATATATCCATCCTCCTAGAGGTGGGATCCTAAATTTTGACTCATTGAGTGTAAGAGAGGGTTCAATTTATATGACCCTCAATAGATCCTCACTCAATCCTACAGTCATTTTTCTTTCTTTGACCTCTTCATCATTCTTTTCATTTAAAAATAGAAAATCATGATCAAATGGCTCATGTTTATATGTGAGGTCAAGTGTGTGAATCTTCTATTGACTTTCCTATGAGGATCCCAATCTCTATAGGGGTGAGTGGGTAATGCATATACTTTCCTACCATTTCTATCTTTCCTTAATTGCCTTTGTATTATGTACTACATCCTCCCAATAGTGATGTGGGAGCCATGGAAGGTAGCCTTCTTATTATTTGTCAACTCTTCATCAATACCATTCTATGTTTGGTATGCAATTTCATGTTTAACTACCTTGTATCAAAAAAACTTAGGAAGTAAAATAGGATCCACCTTGTGGATAACAACCATGACAATAGTGTAGTTAGGGTAGAGCCAGTAGTCTCCCACATTGTTTGCAAGTGTTCTAGTGATGCTGGGTGAAATTATATCCAAAGCATGACCATGAATGGACATCCAAATTTGAGGGTAGATATCTTTAGAAAACTTAGCTATGTTCTTGACATATAAGTAAATGTGAACAAAAGAGTCATAATAATAACTTTGGTTCTTAATAACATATGGGTTGGGATCCCATAGGAATCTATTATGCTTATATATTATCCCCATGACTGCATCTAATAGATAGGACATCATATAGAAGCTTCTCCAGTGTGGCCCCCTTTCTTTGTGTAGGATTTGTTCTTAGGGTTGAGCACTGATTAGTTCCCCCAAAGCATAGGTGCACTCTAAAGTACTGATTAGGTATAGGAAGGGAACCCATTCCATATTTAAGAATTAGATGCTTGTGTGACCTAAGAGTCAATTCACCAATGCCATGACCATGTGGATTCCCATTATGAATTAGGTGATGGGAACAAAATTATTGACATGTTTCTTTCTAGTAAATGTTTCACCAGGTAGAAGCCACCTTGCCAATACTCATTCCACATTATTGTCCTTCTTCCAGGTAACTATAGTATGTAAATCAAACATAACATATAGAATATGTAGACTCAAATACCTACTAAATGTGTCCCCTGAGATATAAGTGATGACTATTTTATTATCAACATAGTGGAGGTAACCATTGTTTGTTATCATACCATTGAAGAAGATGCCTCATAGCAAGTTTATGCATGGCATAACCTCTGACTTACTAGTTACATAATTTAGGGCCTATCATTTGAATGGAAT
Organism: Torreya grandis; assembly: GCA_037957365.1. Classification (NCBI taxonomy): domain Eukaryota; kingdom Viridiplantae; phylum Streptophyta; class Pinopsida; order Cupressales; family Taxaceae; genus Torreya; species Torreya grandis. The sequence continues at coordinate 1,541,466 of JARHVA010003292.1, forward strand.
TAGTTACTTTACTAATTTTTTATCCTTAGATAAAATGTCTTCTTATAATATAAAGGAATCCATGTTTTCCATAGCTTTTCATAAGTCTGATTAATTGGGATAACGACCATCAAATATAATTACATCAAAAACTATTTCTAAACACTCAGTAGAATCCTTGATAGAGAACTTGTAGGGTGCCAATGATCCTTTGTATGACCTAGATGATGATTCCATGGATGTTTTATGGATGTTGGTACAATTCAATCTTTTGAAAATGGCATGTATTAAATTAAATTAGATAAATTACAAATTATTCTATTCATAATTGGGGATTTTGATATTGTTGAAGGCTAAAGTTGACTCAAGCTCTTGAAAATTAAATGATATGAACTTGGTTATGGGCTTGATGTAAATAGATTTTTGCATTCATTTCTAGTTCATACACCATTAATCACCAACATCTATTAGCTCATCACCTTCATTCAATTTGAATTCAACCACCATGTCCTAGTGTACATGCCATATAAGATGCCTTATTATCCAAGTTACCATGGTGTTACCCTTCCAATTTATAGAGAGATTGGTTCAAAATTATTTAAAACCAAAGTCTAAAAAAAAACACATCCTAAACAAAGATTTCGAGTGAAAGTTCTTGATGAAAAGTATCAGAAGAGAAATCTCCCTCAAAAAAGGTTCCGATGAGAAATCTTTCAAAGTGAGAAAAGTCTCTAAAATAAAGCTTTCAAAACAAAGTTGCCGACTGGAAAATTTCTGAAATAGAGCTTCAAAAATTAAAGCTTCCACTTATAATCCCTTTGAAGTGAAAGTCCCTGAAGAAAAGCTTCTAAAAAAAGTTTTTGAATGAAAATTCCTGATGAAAAGTCTCTAAAGATAAAATTCTTGAGAGAAAGTTAATCTAAATACATGTTATGTAAAGAAATTCTTTCCATTTTTTCTTTAATAAATTAGTTTGAACAAGTCATTTGAAGTGTAAATAGGTATATCCCAATGTGATTCCATGTTTAAAACACTAAGCTTATACAAATAATAACAACCATAATAACTCTTAGAAACACATATACCTAGATAAACTATTCATATTTCCCAAAAAATAAAAGGGGTCCCCACTTTTAAAATAAAAATACAAGGTGGGGTGTGTTGAATACAATAGGTATATAGGAAACTCTTTTCATAGTGGGGTGTTGAGGATGTCAAGCCTATCTTACTAACAAACACACTTTTTAAATCATGCCTTACTTGAAAGGAGGATTAGGGGTTGCATCATAAATAAGTTATTACAGGCACAATATAGAGTTATAGACTTTGTACACATAGGAACATAACCCATAAACATAGACATAGGTGCACCTTGAAGTTAGATATACTCCTACATAGAGAATGATAACACTAATATTAAGACACTAGATCCACATGGTGCCTCTATCCAAATGTGGCACTACTCTTTCAGATGGGTTATGACATAGGGATCTAATTAAAGAAACTTAGAACTACTTTCATCTTAATTTATAACAGTCAAATCATCTATATCAGGTGTTTTATAGATAAGTCTTTATTTGCATATATTTATTACTATTTTTATAAAGTTAAAAGCTAGTCACATCTATAAAAAAAGGTGTTTATTTTATTTATATTATTTCCTTGATTTAGACTACTTAGCCCTTTAATCAAATGTAGTATTTACATAAGCTAAGCCTAAAAGGTTAAAACATTTGGTGAACTTGAATTACTTCAAACATTGAAAAAACCCTAACCCTAGATAACCCTAGGGTTTAAATTTATAGAATTTAGATTTTAGGTCCATATATATTTTGATTTGTATTTCATATAATCATGATCATAATGATAGAATAAATTAATTACTTTTTATTGAAAAGTTTAATACTTTCATTTGCATGCTTATTCCCTTTAATTCAACATGAACTCAGAAAAGACAAACACATGTATACATGATGCTTGATATAAATTGGAATATATTCTATATTTCATCGCATGTTATCTTTATCATATGTGGAATTAATTTAACAATTAAATCTATACACACATAGAGGATTTGACACATAAGCTAACAACTATATTTAAATTTTTAATGTCATATCTTATGCATAGGGAAGAATCTCCTTCTCCTAGTCATATCCATGAGGGTGATAGCCACTTTCCCTCTAATTAGATCCATGTTATCACTCCTCCATGAGATTAAGTAACCTATACCAATGTCACTAATCCCCATAATTAGCCTATTCATACCTCTTCCCTACAAGGTGTGTGCCTACATGTTCAGTTAACTAGAGCTAGGATTTGTAATTGTGAGATTCCATGTGAGAAAGATGATTGTAGGATTACAAAATAAGAATTAATTATTACATTAAAATATTACAACATTGGAAAATAAATTTACAATACAAAGGTATCTAGGGCACAATAATGTAAATCATGTATATGCATCTTCACCTAGTCAATTTATAGAAAGTAATTTTACATATCCAAATCATAAATCACAATAAAGTACATCTACAACTAATGATTCAAAAATAATTCAAAGGTCAAATAAGAGTTCAAGTGAGGTAATAAGGGAAATTATTAAAGCTAAGTTGATCAACCTACCTCCTCTACACCTAATAATGAGATCCAAATATTTTTGTGCATATCATAGAATGCATGGGAACCACATTGGATCGTGATTATCATTAAAAAGGAAAATACAACAAATAATGAATAGAAATGACTGACATAGTGACAAATCATCCACACAAAATATAATGACACATCTACAAATTCAAAAAGGGTCAATTTATAAACAATACAAAAATGGATACCAAAGCATAACTCAAAATAGAAAAAAGTTTCAAAAGCACAATCAAAATAAGAAAAAGTACAAGCATAAGTCAAGCAAGTAAAAGATGCAAATTTACCTCTCCAAAATGAGGATTGACTTTAAAAATGGTATGATTTTGGTTAAAATTATTTATAGCCATTTGATTATCATGGTCAAGGTTTGAGTAAGTAGGGTCAAGACATCACTTATCATATTATATTAGTTGATAATATTGGTCAACAAGGTTTGGGATTTATCGAACATCCTAAGGCACATTAGTCGTAAATATAGTTTATTAAGGCTAAACATCCAGATGCACAATAAATGCTATAAAAAGAGTAAGAACTTAATTTGTAAAGTCAAAATCATGCTAAGTCAACAAGCATTCCCAACAAAGGATTTATATCAAAAGAGTCTCCACAACACCATATGTTTATGATAAGCATAGTTCCAAAGGGCAAAATCACAATCAATATACCAATGCACAAATCATAAAGTTTAACTCCAATATATGAGGTAATTTACTTTAAAATTCTAGGTTATTATGATTCCAATGATGAATATAATTATGATTCTAATGATGAACAATACCTAGATTCATAATGCAACAACATTCAACTATAGTATAGCCATCACACTACACTAGAGATTACCATTATTATTTTTGACATAGATCATAGTGATAAGCAGTCTCCCATGAGACTCATTGGTTAGTATGGGTTCTCTTTTCTTGTACATACTTTCCCTCTCTCTTGCTACTTGTGCATAGTTAATTTTCATGTTGCTTATACATAGCTTATTTCTAAAAAAATAAAAAAATAAATATAACATGTCAAAAACACAAAAACATTCAAATAATTACTTAGAAAACACAAAATTTATAGATTACATACATTGATATGTTTACATTTCTTATATTTTCTAGACACTACATATGCTAGATATCTTAGTATAGTCATTTTTATCATACTAAATGATTCATTTATTCTTGTTGAGTGCTTGCAGATTACATACAAGAGACTTGCTATTATCTACCCACTAGGGGAATATACACCGATTCATGGTTATTCACTTGACACATTCACCCACTTTGGGGCATCTTATTCACAATTTCTATTACCAGGTTATATCCTTACATTCTCTACATTCTAGTTTTAACATTGTTATATATTGAGATTGATCATTTCTACTCATACTCATATTTTTTTGTTGGCTATCACTATTTTAGACTCAACATATTTACATCCTAGATTTTACACAAATTTGTACTATATTCACACATGTTTTCACTTATTTTAGTAGTAGAATAATGGAAAGAATATAATTAATAAATATAGATATTTACAAGCAAAACTATGAATGATGGGAAATATCAATGACAAATATGAGACCCAAATGATATATTTCTTATTCACACAAAATGGTCTGCTTTTCACTTTCCCGTACAAATGCTTATAAAAGATGCCACATGGCTCTTCAATTTACTCTATGACTTTTCCTTTCTAAATAATATTTGAATTATTTTTGACACCTATTTTCTCCTTTTTATGACAAATAATATCAAATAATATTAAATAATATTTTCCCTTTACCTCTACTAACATTCACCTCAACTTAAAATGTGTCTTGTTTTGAGACACAAAACCCCTACTAACACTCTCCCAAACTTAAAATGTGTCTCATCCCAAGATAAAAAGGCCCTAAACATTCAAGTTTTTACAACTTTTTATCCATTACAAATATATTTGAGAACCTACACTATGCCTACTCCTACTCTTCATAGCCTCACATGCCAGAGCTCATCCACTTCTACAACTCTAACTTTAAATACATTTATAATTTTTCAAAACTTATAAACACTCTACTTTAATTATACATTTTACAATACATATCATGTAGGGAAGAGTAAATATCAAAAATATTAAAAAGAAGCCAAGTAACTTTCACCATGTAACTCCACATAGATCAATACTCTCAAGCATATTAGTATCATCATTGCACATAAAGAACCATCAATACTCAAAAACATACTACATGGGAGTTGAAAGAAATGAATCTACCATAAAAAAAATAAAATGCCTTGAAAACCACCACACAAACTTGAAGGAGAACACTACACACATCCATATGCCACACAATAATAAAAGTAATGCCAATCATCTACTATAGAACTTATATTCTTCAATTCATGGGGTAATAATGGTGAAGTTCCTTCTTCATGGCCATGTGCCAAACATGATTTTTTGATGATGCCACATAGATAACCATTTACTAATACATGGGAAGATTCTTCTATTATACCCATGCCAACATGCTTAGTCCCCCATAGGTAGAATTTATGGCCACCTATGATCTCATCTTTGGCCTTGACTCAAAAACCAACATGCTTATTCCCTCCATCATCTTGTTGGTCATTAGTTTTAATGGATGCATTAGATTAGCCATACCAATGAAACACATTCACCTCACTTTTAACAATAAATTAATGGATGGAATCCTAAGAGGCAAAGCATTGAAAATGTTAATTGATTTTATATCCAACAATTCATCTAATATTCCACATAGCCATACATATGGTTTTGATCATATACAATATGAAATATTACCCTAAATTATGTATAATGATGTCACAACACCTCCTCCCTACATTCATTGATAGTGATATCTATGAGGTCCAAACATGATCATCTAAGCATGAACAAAGTAGCTTCCTTGCCCCTTATATTTGCAATTTGGATATACAACTTATCTGCCATGGGATCTAAAACTAGCACATCATCATCCATATAAACTACTACCATTACTACCTGTATGGCATCTGTTGACCTAATCACCATCTAAATGAATATTAATAACCTTAATGTTTACAAATTTTTGGTCCTGAATGTTACCATTTTCTAAAACCTCTTCACTCAAAGTTGCATCTTTGGATTTTATTAAATTGTAAGTAAGAAGAAAATATCTAAGATAAATATGTGCCAAGAGATGCTATGCAATGGTAAGAGTGTAACCCAAGTTCAAATCTTCTAAGTGATATGTTCTATTTAATGAAATAAATCAACATATAAGACTAGTAGACATGTAGCTAGAATGGAAATGGGTACGCAATTCCAAAACTCATTAGCAACCACATGATGAATGACTCTAGACCAAGCAAAAACTTAGGGGGATGGAAAATAATATCCTATCTCTTTTCTGCATGCAAATATTTATCTCATAATATGCGTAGACCATGGACACCTCTTCCTCTCCTTTCCAACTAATGTTTAGGCTCGAATCACAAATCAATCACACCATTGTTAACAGTAGAATAGTGGCAAGAATTTAATGAATAACTAGAGATATTTACAAGAAAAACTATGAATAACAAAGACAAATATGAGACCCAAATGATTTATTTCTTAATTAGTCAGAAATGGTCTACTTTTTACTTTCATGTACAAATGCTTATAAAAGATTCTACATGACTCTTTAATTTCCTCTATGACTCTTCATTTCTAAAGACTATTTGACTTCTTTTTGACACCTATTTTATCCTTTTTATTACAAATAATAGAAAATAATATTAAATCATATTTGCCCTTTACCTCTACTAACAATTTATATATTTCATAGTTTATAATTGAATGTATTTCTTTGCTTCTTCTATTCAGGTTCATTTGAATATGTCATTATTCTTTAGATATGTGCCACTTTTATTCAGAGTATGTATGCCTTAGACATGTGACCATGTCCCTTATGTGTGATTTCTTGATTGTGTGAATGGACATTTGAACATGTCCTTCTATATGTCTCTAAGCCAATTTTTTTATTGCATATGTGGACATTTAAACATGTCTTTGTATGTCTTATTTTTTGAAATTTAGTGACATGTGCCCATGCCCCCTATATTGTAGCCCCTTAGACTATTTTTCATATTTCATGTGTTTTGTATGTATGCTTTCTTGTATACATAATGGACATGACATTTATATTTCTTATTACACACACCCATTTTTGATGCCATGAAGGACCTCATGCATCTACCCTTCTTAATTGGGTTCCATGATGGAAATAATGCCCCATCCCCCTAGGTAGTTACTTAGTTTTACTCATATTTATTATTATATACATTTTTTACATATATCTTGACACCTTTGTGTAATTCTAGACATGACATACATCTTACATTAAATAATTATGTTCAGATGACCTTACATTTTAATGTTATGTTTGCACATTATATTGGATTATCACACAATTATCATATGCACTCTAGCTAACACACATTTTTCAAAGCTTTTTATTTTGAGGATATTTATTGCATAGGTTAAACAACTACCCTTAAAAGAGGGGAAATTACAAGGGTTTCACAGAGATCAGGCTCGTATATTGCATTCATAAAATATTTTTTATCACACAGGCTTAGTTTCAAAAAATTAGACATAGGTGAACATAAAAGAAAAAAATTGACTCGAAAAGTAGCATAATGACATATAATATAGTCTAGAAAGACATTAACACCCAAATAGGGACACTAGTGACACATGGTCCTACTATCCAAGATGTGGTGTTACTATCTAGTAGCCTCAATTTTAGGACAACTCAAATTGATTAGAATAGTATAACATGCATAATAAAGGTTTGCATAGATCTAGTTATAGGTTTGAAAATTATACTTAGTTTTTGCTTAGATTCATATTAATTTACTTAGATTCACATTAACTTAGCCTAGATTCATATCAGTTGCTTTAATTGGGGGTATCATGCCTGACATGATAATTCCCATATTTAATTTAGATACTTAGATATAGTTATTGTAACTCAGTCTAGAATTAATATACTCATATAATAGATTGGGGGCATGTATGCAATATATTTTATCCATATTCTCAGTTACACACCAGTTGATTAGATGGAATGTAAAATTACATTCCATTCTCTATGACGTATACACTTGACATCACATTTTAGGTTATCACCAGTTTCATGCCTTACTCCATATGTAGTGGTTGGCATTCCTAAGTGGCCCAAGGATACCTAATGTACCTAAATAGCCATGGAGTTAACATACACTATTAGTTATACTTAGTTAAATTTTTTTGTCACTCTATGTAGTTTAGTTTTAGATGTATCTAATACACATGGGTGGGTAATGATGGATTCATATCCTCATTAAGTTATTAATTCAACCACATGAGAGGACTGGACACATTATCAGTCCAATCCAAGCTATTCATAGGACATGATCCACCAAGCAAGGGTGGGAAATGATGGATTCAAAACTAGATTGAGTTTTTAAGCCACCCATGCATGATGATTGAGCAAGCTATCCACTCAATTCATGATATTCACTAATTAATCACTATATAAATTCACACATATAGGTTGTCACTGAGTTTCTACAATGGTTTACATACCCAATGAGATTTATTCATACATTTCCTCTTTCCCATCTATTTACTTAGTTTTACTTAGTTGTTTACTTAATCATCATAGTCTTTTGTTTTTGACATCTCTTAAGTAAGGATTGATTTATACACATTTCATTTTCAGGTCATGCATTAAATAATTCTTCACATACACAAACCCAACTTCACATACTTATATTCAACTTCATAGGCTTCACTTCCTAGGTAAGTTAAGGTACACTTGTTTTTTCTTTATACTAGTCATTTCACTTTACTACATTTATAGAATAAGGTGAGGGGGGTAATGTAATTACCTAAAAGTGGTACTTGATTTCTAAGAGTGATACTTGAGACTACGTCTCCCTAGCTTAGCCCTAGACCTATCTAAGATCCTATTATCACATTTATCTAGCCTTTGTACAGGCCACAAGCATCCCTAGTTAGCTCAAACATAGTCTTAGACACTCATTTCCTGATCTTGGCCCTTTGTGCCCATTGTTTTGCTAGCTAGAATTAGTACCACATTAAGAACATGAGAGCCATATGGTGCTAGTGTCCACAAAATGGTGTCTATGTCTTTTAACCTAACTTTCATGAACATATATATATTTTTTAAAAGTAAAACCCTCCTAAGGTCAGCCTAGACATCTTTTATTATCCTCAAAAGAAATATAAAACTATACATACATGACTTTTATTCCTTTATCCACTAGATGGAAATTAGATGAAAAATAGCTATTTAAACACAAAATAAGTTGAGAAAAATCAAAGTTATTAATCTTTATTTTTCCCTACTTCTACATAATACCATCTACAATATTCCTAAGCTTAGATTTCCAATCTCAAACACACTCAAGGAACTTAAGCCGACTATCATACTAGCATCACTTGCAATTGTAACATCAGTTATTTAGGTATAACTACATCAATATTGATCCCTCCTTGAGGTATTGGTATGTAATAAACTCTCTTCACAATGGGGTGTTGAGGATGTCTAGCCTATCCTAAAAATGAACACACTTTTTAGATCATGCCTTACTTACAAGGAGGATTAGGTTTTTCATCATATATATTATATTACATGTGTAATAAATAATTTTAAACTTTGTGCATGTAGGAACAAAACCTAGAAACATAGACACAGGTGCACTCAAAATTTTAAGATAACCCTGCATAGAGGACACTAACACCAATATAAGGACATTAGAGCCACATGGCACTTCTATCCAAATGTGGTGCTAATATTTAGGAGGGGTTATGACACATGGATCTACTTGATGACACTTAGACCTCCTTCCATCTCAATTTTTAACACTTAGATTGTCCATATTAGGTGTTTTCTAGATAAGTCTTTATATACACATATGTATTACTATTTTTAGGAAGTCAAAATCTCATCAAATTTATAACAAATAGTGGTTATTTTATGTATATTATTTACCTGATTTAGATTACTCATCCATTTAATCAAGCATAATATTTACATAAGCTAAACACTAAAAGGTTAAAATAAAAACATTTTACATTACCTTCTATAACAAAATTGGATACACATGAGAAAAATATTCCTTCATTTGATCGATCTAAATTTCATCAAATCCATAAGGAAATCATGGAATATTTACAAAATAGTTATAAAAGATATTTTATGGCAATAAGATTACTTCAAAATCCTATCAATCTAACATTTACAAACAATATACCTCTTGGTAAGGGTGATGATTATATTTTTCCTTCATTTGATATTGAATTTTTTTGAAAGGTAAATCAATATTTTATGGATGATTTTCCTGATAACATTAAACCACCATGAATAAGGGTGAATTACAAACCTAAAGTTATTAAAAATATCTCCTTTACCAAAGACACCTCAAACTCCAATTGATATATCATTAAAAAAGGTGGATGAATTATTAGAAGATATGCGAAAAGTTTCAAAATTTTAAGATGTAATACCATTACCAACATATCCCTAATTTTGTGATGTTGATCTTGTAATTTTTATTCATGAGGATGATAATACAAATATGAATACATTTAAAAGAGTTGGTGGACTATAACTAGTGATAACACCTTTACTAAACACCACCATTCCTAGTGATGATACCATGTCCATGATGCGTGCTATTAGATAGCTTAAAAGACAAGTTTATATACTTAAAATTCAAATGACTCACCATAATGCTAATGATACCTCATTTCATAATCAACTAATTGAATAATCTATACTTGATTAGAATTATTTACAAGGTTTTCAACTACAAAAATTATAACTTTTTGATCCTCATAAAGATCCATTTGATCACATGATGAAATATGTACATTCTTTTGGTGAATAGGCAAAATATGACAAATTATTATTAAAATCATTTCATATGAGTATCATAGATGAATATAAAAATTGGTTCTATATCTTACCTAATGGTTCATTAACTAATTTTTTAAAATTAGAAGATGTATTCTTTTTTACTTTCAACATACACAAGGTCCCAAGACTTACATTAGAATATTTGCATCATTTCAAATAACATGATGATGAATCCATTCAATATTATGTTTTTTGATTTAAAAGTAAATCATATGAATTAGCATTCAGACCTTTGGATTTGGAATTGTAATTCATTTTTAGTCGAGGTATTCTCTCCCCATTATGTGAAAAATAATTACATAAAAAATATGAATCATTTACCTACTTATATTATGATGTTCATAGATATGTGTCATTCATACTCACACATTTAGACAAACTTAACATATCTCATTATAAATAAAAAAGTTTTATTCCACATATAATAGAGGGTGATAACGAATCAAATAAACATTATGAGTAAACATGTAGTGTTCCTCAAAATTATATGGGAGATTTAGAATCATTACTAAACATGGGACCGATACAAGATACAAATCCAAATCAACCTCCTTAGGTTACAAAATAAAAAATTACCCATGCCAACAAAATATAATTATCACATTGTTCATGGGTGGTGCGTAATTTTAGCATAATCATGTCTATCCTAAATAAACAAAAACCACCTATAATGTAAGATGGGTACAACAACTTGGATTTGATCTAAAGGACTTAAAACATAAATGAAGTTGGAAATACTCCTTGGGAAACATAATAGTAACAATTGCTTATAGTTCTAAAGTGATTATAACAAGGGTTTGTGTTATGCCAAAAATATATCAATATGCACTCATAATAGGAGTATTTTGATTATATCAGGAGAAAAAAATTGACTAAAATCAGCAAGGTATCTCCTTTTCTCACAAGGACAAATTGTTCCATATTCCACATGATTTTAATTACCCTTATACTAAACAAGTAAATCATGAATAAAAATAGGCCATGCATCACTTTTTATTATCCAACCATGATCCAAATAATGAAAATGATCCAACCTAAGCTTGAACACATACCATATCCCATAAATAACAAAAAGAATAAAAAAACCAAAAAACTAAAAATATTCTCAACTTTTACATGTTCTATTATCTTCTTGGCATTTATATTTTTATTTATATGTTGGTAGATAACATATCATGGAAGGTGGATGGCGGATGGTTTCAAAATTTGAATGACGCGCCGGGGCATGCTGGGAGTGCTGGGTGGGTAGGGTGTGCTGGAAGCATTCCCAGAATGTGCAGGGAGGCAGATAGAAGGTGCTCTCCCAGAAGGGGGAAAAGAAGGATGGAAGGTAAATGGAAAATAATTGGTGGAGAATGAAGGAGGTAATAACCCTAGAGGGACAGTAGGAGAGGTAGAAATAAATGAAGAGACTAAATTTTATAGTGATAAAAAGACTGGAATACCTACCAGTACTACCCAACAGGATTACTCTCTTGCTGTGGTGGGGTAGAAGACTGAAAAGGAGAAAGAGAATGTGCATTTAAACAAGGAAAAATTCTCAGAAGAGCTGAAGGCAGAGTACTCTGAACAAAAGAAGTGGTCCTCTCTGTTTGGCAAGAAACCCAATGGAAAACTTCTCTTCCCACCGGTTATTACAAAATCTTGCTGGGAGAAAGGTGAGTTTCAATTTATTATCCCAGATCCTTTAATAGATTTTTCTGTGTCTTCTTTGGAATTCACCCTAGTGGGTAAATTTTTAGGGGCAAGACCAGATACAGAATCCCTTACTAAAATGGTTAAAAGGAAATGGGTCATTCGAGGAGAGGTTGAAATGGCTCCAATGTTGAATGGTTTTTTCTTGTTTAATTTCAACTGTAAAGAGGACATGAATATGGTTTTGTGTGGATGACCGTGGTCTTTTGGCAAATGTTCTTTAACTATTAAAAAATGGGAGCCTAACATGGATCTTTCAGATTCTTTCTTCTTAAACACTCCCATTTGGGTAAGACTTCCTGGCCTCCCTCTAGAGTTTTGGCACGAAGACATTTTTAAAGGCATAGCCAACTCTTTTGGTGAACTAGTGGCTTTGGGTAATGCAATGGTTACCAGATTCAAACTTCAACATGCCAGACTTTATGTTAAAGTAGCAGATTTGAATAATCTCCCAAAAAAAGTGGATTTAATTTCTAAGCATGGCAAAAAAACTCAAAGGTTTGTTTTTGAAGATCTGCCCAATTCTTGCTATGTTTGTAAAAAACAGGGGCATTGAGCCAAAAACTGTCCTTACAAAAGAAAAAATTATTCAAGCAGTGGTTTGGATGACAAAAAGACCAAGGTTCAGCACAAGAAAGTATGGATACCCAAAGAAAATAATCTACAAGAACTAAAGAACAATGAAGATAATAAAGTCCTGCATGCTGAGGAGGAGAAAGAGATTTCTAGTGAAGATCCCAAAGTTCCACAATCAGAGGCATATGAAGAGTTTGTTGATGAGAATGAAAATTCTGAGCAAGAAGGATATGAGCTGCAATTAGAAACCACAATTCCTGAACAAAGAAGTGTTGATTTGATAGATTTATCAAAACAAATCGTGGGCTGTCAAAAGATGGAAGACCGATGGGGAGATGTAGAAGACAAAACTGAGTGGGAGAAAGGAAACTTCGTGGATGGAATTGAAAATAAATTAGAGAAAGGAGATCCTCTTGATTCTCAGTCCAGGGAGATTCAAGATGAGAATGCTTCCCCTCTGAAGGAGCTAAACATAAATGATAATGGAGAAAACATAAAACACTTCCTAAACCAAAGAAAAGTGCTGATAAAAAAGACCATAACAAAGGGCGTTGAAACAAGAAGCAACAAAAAAGACCAAAAAATGAAGGTGAAACAACCGGTTTCTACTACGGATAAATCTAGAAAAGGAAATGGACAATTTTTAAAAGTGAAACCAGATGTTGGCTCTCTAAACAGACTGGGAAGAAGATCCACAAAGAAAAATAGAGAGCTAGAAAGTAAGCAGAATATTGCTGATGGTAGGCAGGCAACTATTTTTGACTTTACCCCTCAAAAATAGTTAGAAAATCTTTATTTGGAGTTTTAGGGGGCAGAATATAAAATTGATAATGATGCTACCCCTATTTTTGTTGCTAGTTTTTAGTAGGCTTAAGGATTGCTGATCTTGGTGCTTGTAATTGCTCTATCTTTTTTTATCCTGTCATAGGGTTTCGGGGCCCCTTCAAAACCTATTTTTAACTCAATCTAAAACATATCATCCATTTATTTATAAATGTTTTTCACACATCTTTTAACTATGATATAAGCATACCTAGGCACATGATCTATGTAATTTTAGATGTTCAGCCTTCCCTCTACTCATATCATTTGGACATTAGGGGCATCCACTTATTTGATCATGATACACCTAGGTTATATGATGTTATGATCATTTTATATTATCATGTTTGATATTATATACTTAAAAATGCCTTTATCCATGCTTATACCTTTGATAGTGTACTTGATATGATATGTACTCAATGATTTTTTCTAACACATATATCTAGGGACTATTATGATATGTTAATTTTGGTTGCTTATGATTCCAATCTTTCAATTTTTGAACTTCCTTGAGTGTCTTATCTTATATTTTAATTATTTTTTTAGCATTTGAATATGCTTCATTGATTGTGTCCCATGCACCTTAGTTTTCCTATTTTTAAATTTGAACATGTCATTGATTATTGTATTAAGATTTGAAAATGTCATTACTTTCCTTGTAGACATTTGAATAATCCATGCCCCTTTAATTATGTATAATTTAAACATGCCCCTTATTTGAGGTCTCCTTGGACCATTATATTTTGATTTGATTTTGTATTCTCTTGTGTGTGTAATTTATTGCTTGTTGATCTTAGGATTTCATGTGATCACATACTATTTACATCATTGATATATCTACCTAGACATGTTACTCCTATATGCTATGTGACCCTTATTGACCAATTTTGGCCCACATACCAATCTTGTACCCATATGGATTAGGTTGCTAATGGATGAGTAGATGGATAGTGTTGAAGAGTCCCTATGATATGTTAAGATTACTTGGAATGAGTATGGAAGTGCATGGTTTTCATCTGGTTCATCATTATGTTCATATGGACATTTTAGGGCTAGTGGTAGAAATTTTGAGTAGGGACTTTGACAATTAATTACCATGTGTGGATGATTTATGGAGAATTGGTCATATGGTTATATTCACATTAATCCAAAGAACATATACACCAAGTTTTTGGTCATGCACCAAAACACATTAAAATATATGAAGACCTAAAGTTGGCCTCTCAAGCAAAATCTTCTAAGTTTCCATAGCCATTTTTTCAGAAGCTAAAATAAAGCCAAGTGATAATATTGATGAGACCATATCTTGCATGTGTTATAGTCTCAATAAAAAGTGATCACATGGATTTATTCAACTTAGTCCCTAGTTCTTATGCACTAAGTTATAGGTCATCCATCATAGTACGGTAGAAGTTATGCATGTTCAAAGTTGGATCCTTAATCATATTTTGCTAAGTTTAACATACTTAGCCAAATGAAATAGATCATCACTAAGATCTCATGAAAGAATGAATGGGCGAGTCAACTTGAGCTAAATGGGACTAGTGGATAAAATGGGTTCATTCCTTTTGGCATCAAAAACATCTCCTAAAAATTTGGTGCCTCCATGACTTTTGCACTTCAAGTCATAGGCCTTAAAATTTGGACCTACAACATAAGATGTTTGTGCTAACATCAAAATAAAGACACCACAAAAATATATCTGAGATTAAATTTGATGGTCTATAAGAAGTTAGATACATTCTATGAGACATCAAATATGGTTCATAGTATGTTAATTTTAGGATCCATAAACTAAACATTAGGGTTTAAATAATGGGCCCTAGTTGATCTAATGGTCCACATTATATCGTACATCTAGATCTAATTGTGAGTAAAGGTCAAAGGGGTCAATGAATCTCAATAGAAAATGCATGTATGACAAGTTTCAATAGTGCATTCAACTGATAGAGGATTAATGACTCATAGGCATTTGTATAGATCAAAATCAATAAAACAAGATAAGTCAATATGTCAATGAGCTAAGTCATATTTCTATGGCCAATTAGAATAAAGGTAAACCCAATATTTTTGATGGATGTTGAGAATCCAATTTTGACCAAAGGCAATAAGGTTTCATAGGGTCATCTAGATGCTATTAAATCTCATTCAAATGCCATGGAGTGGATAATATGGTGCAGTAAGATATAAGGAACATAAGGGACCACCTTAGAGCTAATATGGACCTTTGGTTCATAAAATTGTATTGGGTAGGGTTATTCCTGCAATTATATTTATCATCTTTAGAAGGGTCCATGCATATATAAACTTTTGTTTCCTATAGATATATAATGGGTCTATTTTGGACCTATTATAATATAAAAAAGTGTTATATAGTCTCTATTCCATATTGATATGGAAACTATAGTAATACCAATAACCGTAGACTAGTTTTCTATCTATAGGATAGACCTATGATCCAGATATGAAAATGGAATAGATAGGTGAATAATGCAGGTCCTTGTCCTTCAACATGGCCATAGTCTCAAAAATAAATCACCTAAAAAGCACAAAACCATGATCCAATCAAATCTATGAGCTTAATGTTTTGTCCTCAAATGAGAGATGGCATGAAGGATCAAAGAGAAGATCTAGTGTTGGTAACTATATCTAGGAGCATTCAATGTGACCTTGGATCCTTTGGGGACTTTATCACTCAAAAAGCATGATAAGTGTCTTGATTAATCAAAAAGGTGATGGCTCAAGTTCAATTATTAACTTAGGACAAAGTGTTATTTTTCTGATGGCGTGCTCACATATCCTTTCTTTCTATCTCTCTTCTCCTATATATCCTAGTCTCATTCCCATTAAAGGGGTTCTCAACTCTTAGAATTTAACATTCTCTTCTGAGACAAGGATAATCATTAAGGATCTTGAAAAAGGGTGCTCATTTTATATGGTTAAACCCTATCAAAATATTGTAAGAATTGCCTTTTGAAGTACTCGGATCAACTCTTTGTCTATATCTCATCTTTAATTAGTCCTTAGTATGCTTATGTATGGTTAATTTATGAAGGAGATTCTTCCTATTTTGATGTCCTTCTACTTTCCTCTTTGAATGTGTTTTAAAATTAACTTGTAGTTCTAGATTAGTGTTCTACTTGGAACCTCTTCTTTGAATAATAATGCAACTAGTGAGATTGAGTAAGCCATAGTTGTCTTTTGTTGATCCAGTGTGTGTTCAAGCTTATGTGAGTGTCTATTTAACTCTAGTGTATCACCATTTTAGCTTTCTTAGGATCCATTAAACATCTTTCCAACCCTTTTCCTTGTGAGAATTATTTTAGCATTAGTTTAGGTGACCATCAAGAGGAAGCTAGCCTTCTTCAGAGGTCTAACCCCAACACAGGTGACCCATAACTTGGGGTTATTCCCATTGTATAGTTCAATTAGAGAGATCTTTAAGAATCCTCTCCAAGGGTGCAAATTGAACCTATAATATTTTTTGGCATGCTCAATGGGACCATACTCCAAAAAAGAATATTGATCAATGTTGATGTTGTTTTGATCAAATTTATAGTAGTTAAGCTCCTAAATAATAACATCTAAAAACTCTAAAAGGAATAATCAACACTTTGGTATAGAATAGTAGCTTCATCTCATGCCAAAGGTGAAAATAAGGTTAACTTCAAGAGGTATTCCCTTTGAATTTGTTAAACTACCTTTAAATTTAGAAAAAAGATCAAGGTTTGCTAATACACATCCATATCAGGGAACTTTTGCCGCTAGGTCATTTTCAAGACCTACGCCTACAAGAAGACCTTTTTTAACCCCTTGCATAGCCATGGCAACCCCTAGAGATTTTGTGGCTTTAAATGTCTAAAGTTCTCTAAACCTTTTCCAATATGATCCTATCCTAGTTATAACCCTTAAAAGTGTTCCTTATTATGCTGGTGACCAAGCTACAACTCCTTCTAAGCACCTCATGGACATAGCCAATTTTTGAAATACCCATAATGTCATTGAGGAAAATATAGCTATTAGGTTATTAACTACTTATTTTAAAGGAAAGTCCCTAGATTAGTATAGAGGCCTTACTAATAAATCCATTCAAACATGGGGCTAGTTAGGGGAAGCCTTATGTAAAATATTTAAGGATAAAAGTGATCATTTATCACTTGTAGAGTAACTAACTACTATTTCAAGAGCTCCCCATGAAGTCATGCAAGACTTCAACACAAGGTTTAAAAAAACTTGGGATAGAATCCTAGTCTGAGTTAAACTGTTAACTTTGCCTTCTTATATTATTTAAAAGATTTAAATAGTGACATAGCAGTGACAATCAAATCTTTGGGAGGAAATATGCATATGAGGTGTCCATCAAAGCAAAAAATTATCTGGTTCAAGCTAGCAAGCTTACACCTAGGCCACCAATGCCCTTATTTTTTGAAATCATACCACTTCTAATTGTTATCCCTCCACTAGATGTCATTCCTCCTACACCAATAATTACTAAAATCCCTACACCAAAATAAGAGAAAGCTTCCACTAATGGATCTAGTGATTCAATAGAGCAAAAAAACTTTCAAGAGCTCAAAAACATGTTTTAGTCCTTAGGGAATGAGCTAGTAAATGCCAAAAGGAAATAGGATTTCAATAGGTCTTATCAAATTTCATATCAACCTCATAAATAAGCCTTTCATGAAAATAGGCCACCATACAAGGAGAACTACCAAAGTCAGGGCCAAGGTCAAAACCAAGGACAAGGGCAACATGGCTAGAATAGGTAGAATAACTACAATCCTAATATTGATAGTACTTTCAACTCCTTGGTCCCAATTAAAAATAATTTGGCTTAAGAAGAAGAGGGTACCATGCCTTGGAACCAATCCTTTAGGTAACATATTATCCCAAATATTGACCTCAACCAAGCCTTCAATGATCAATAGCTATAGACTGCTAATTTTGGGTACAACCAAGCTCTCATGGCCCAAAATACAAAGGTCCCTATGATGACCAAGCTAGAAGAGCCTCCACAAGGTCAAGGGTCTAATTAGGGACCAAACCAAATGGATGCTACCATGGTGAAATATGAATAAGAAGAGTGATATGCATCCAACCAATAGACTAGTTCTAGCTAGACCTATTTCCTAGTGGCTGCAAATATAGGATTTAAAAAGACCATAGATGGTAATCAAGAAGTAGTCAAAGAGATCCCTACCATTAATCCTTCATTGAAAAAGAAAAATGAACTTAATATTACTCAAAAGGTTCCATTGGTTCCAAGGGGTCAGAATTAAGGAAATATCTCGGTCCCTTAAGGTTCATAAGTTCAACAAACAATAATGGCGGCTCCCAAAACACAAGCAAAGGTTGGTAGTTCACCCATCAACATTGTTAAACAAATGAAAAAGTCAAATGTGAGTGTACCCATGTGGGATATACTCTCCATGCCTTGCTAAGTATACATCCTTCAATAAGGATTTTCAAAGATCAACGTTGTAGACAAGCCACCAAGCAAGATGAATGAAGTTTTCACCAATGTAACCAAATGGTCTAGTGAAGTACAATTAGGTAAAGCAATCAAGCCTCCTCCCTTCTACATCTTAGTGATCATTGGTAACTCTCTAGTGCATAATTTTTTAGTGGATAGTGAGGCTAATAGCTTAATGATGCCAAAGTCCATAACTGATTAACTTAGTTTAAAATATGAGACATAGTCTAAAAGAGTGATATAACTTAATGATTCTTCTCCCAAGCCATCTAGTATAATCAGGGACCTCAATATGACCCTACAAGCTTTTCCTAGTGTCTTAGTGGCTCAATATGTATTGATCTTGGATGTACCTCCTCACTTTGAATTATGCCTATCCAAGGAATTTACAACAAAGATAGGGGCTATCTTATAGTAGATTGGTCCTATATGGAATTCAAGACAAGGTATGGGGCCAAAGTGTCAATCATAGCTAAGCCCATTACATAATTCCATATAGATCCCTATGGATCAGATAATGTCAACATCAATTGTACCATCATTGATGATGATGAATTTGTAATGGGGTAGGAGCCAAACACTCATCTAGAAGAAGTACCAAACATGTTCTTGAATGAGCTATGAAATGACAGCTAGTTGGTGGACCCCTTAGAAGGTGTTGAAGAAAGGGACTTGGGTGTCAACTATTTGCATGAAGAAAGATAGACCATTGCATCCCTCATGAGGCCTCAATAAGATCCTAGTGGTATATGGAAGTTATTATTTGATGTTTCATAGAGCAAGTATGGAGTGAGTGTAGGTGTCATTCTAATATCCCCTTTAAATAATCAATACTTCTCTTCATATAGGTTCTAATTCAGCTACTCTTGTAATGTAACAGAATATGAAGGTCTCATACATGGCTTTTAATGGGTTAATAAGAGAATGATCAAGTAGTTGAAAGTCTATGGGGATAGTGAATTGGTTATACACCAGGTCAGAGGTTAGAATGCCACTAAGAACCCCTTAATGAAGTCCTATAAACATAGAGTGTGTGACTTAATTGAGGAATTTGAGGCTTTCAAAATTTAGTTAGTCCCAAGAGGCCAGAATCAACATGCTAACAAGTAAGCAACTTTGGGGGCTCATTTTGACATCCCAAATGAACTAAAAAGGACTAAGGTTCAACCACATGTTAAATTTGTAATAAGACCATCAGTGCCAAATAATGAAGCTCATTGGTAGGTCTTTAAAAATGACAAAGATATTGCATGTTTCTTGTAGTAAGAAGCAAAATTCTCCTCCCTTAACTAAGAAAAATTGTAGCATTAGTATGAGGAACATATTATTCAATTAAGGTCCAATAATCTTCCTAAAGGTCTAGTCACCCTAGAAGGTCTGTTTCATGAAGGGGATAATATGAGGAAGGATAAATCGATGATGTCAACAAATGAAAATAACTATGAAAGAGTTCTTATCTTTGAAGACAAGATCCTCAAGCTTGGAAAGGTAAGCACCAAAGCTGAAAGGCATGCTTTCATAGAGTTTTGTAAGGAATATGTAAACATATTTTCTTGGAAATCCTAAGGGGCTTTTATCCCAAATTGGCCCAACACACTATAGAGATAGAGGCTAATTCCACGCTTGTTAGGTAGAAGCAGAGGCCCATAGATCCCAAGATTGAAGAGATCATGAGAAAATAATTGAATAAGATTATTGAATTTAGGATCATCTTCCCAATCAAGCACTCCTCATGGGTAGCTAATCTATTACCTATCAGAAAGAAGAGTGGGGAGATCAGACTATGTGTGGATTTTAGGGATGTTAACAAGGTCTCTTTGAAGGATCATTACACTTTACCATCCATGGAGTAACTCTTAAAATTAGTTGTTGGTTCAAAATGATTCTCTCCCCTAGATGGGTATTCAAGTTATAACCAAGTGCTATTGAGAGAAGAGGACCAATACAAGATTGCCTTCACCACCAAGTGGGGGATATTTACTTATCAAAAGATGCCTTTTGGATTGTCTAATACTAATGTAACCTTTCAAAGAGTAACGGATATTTCCTTCAAAGTATTTTGAATCAAATGGTATTGGTCTACTTGGATGACATCACATTCTTTTCTAAGAACGCTAGCAAGCATATGGACCATCTGAGGCTGATATTTTAGAGATGCAAAGAGTATGGGATCTCTTTAAATCACCAAAAATGTGTGTTTTTTTTGTGTATGAAGGTAAGATTTTAGGTCATATTTTATCAAAAGAAGGATT
The DNA here is from genome assembly GCA_037957365.1 of Torreya grandis. Classification (NCBI taxonomy): domain Eukaryota; kingdom Viridiplantae; phylum Streptophyta; class Pinopsida; order Cupressales; family Taxaceae; genus Torreya; species Torreya grandis. The sequence goes on from JARHVA010003292.1 coordinate 1,562,860, forward strand.
ATCCATTGACCCTAATAGAGTAAGTGTTATCTTATCCTTATCCTTTCCAAAGAACAAGAAGGGGATACCAAGCTTCCTTGGGAAGATCAACTTTGTGAGAAGGTTCATACTTGGATTTTCAACCTTGGTTAATCCTATCACCACCATGTTGAAGAAGAGCCAAGTGTTTGCTTGGTAAAATGAAGGAAAGACATATTTTAAAGACATTAATCATGCCATCACCCAAGCACTGTCACTCTTGAAACCTAACTTATCTAAGGAATTCATCTTGTACACCTTTGACAATGCTAACAACATATCAACTATGCTGATGTAGAAGAATGATGAAGGAATGGAGTAACCAATTGTCTTTTTTAGTCAATGGATAGAAGGATATGAAGTGAGGTACACCTTTATTGAAAAATAGGTTCTTTCTACCTTGAGGAGTGTCAAGAAGTTTAGGTCCATGTTCTCCAATAGCAAGACCCATCCTATGGTGTCTCATCCTAGAGTTAGGGACTTCCTCCTTAATAATGATTTGAATAAGAAGAAAATAGGATAGATCACAAAGGTTATGGAATATGATGTATAGATCAAGGTCACAAAGATATTAAAGGGCAAGGGATTGTGTGAACACATAGTAAATGGCCTCCAAGAAGAGAAGGAAGTTCTTTTGGTAACCTAAGACAACTCACATGCAGATGCACCTCCACTTCAAAAAAGCAGCCTTCAAGATATGGATCACTTATTATCAATAGGAAAATTACCCCAAGGTTTAGACAGAGCCAAAATAAGGTATTTTAAGCTTTAATATATACCTTATGCATCATTTGATGGTGTTATTTTTAGAAAGGACCTCAATGGGGTACTCCTTAGATGCATAGATGATGACTAGTTGACCAAACTCTTTGAGCAGTTCCATGATGGACCTACAAGAGGTCATTTTACACCTAGAACCACCATAGAAAAGGTAATAAGGGTTAGTTATTATTATCCCAATATTTTCAAGGATGCTCATGAATGGATTAGAAAATGCTAAAAGCGTGTCCTCTTTACAAGAAAGCAAAAATTAGCATCCCTTCCACTCAATCCTATTCAGGTGGAGAAATCCTTCATGAAATGGGGGTTAGACTTTATAGGGATGATCAACCCACCATCAAGTATAGGGCATATATGGGTTATCACTACAACTAAATACTTTACCAAGTAGGTGGAAGGCATTGATTTAAAGGTAGATAGTGAAGGTACAATCTTAGATTTCTATGACAACCTTGTAACCAGGTTTGGTGTCCCATCCACCATAATTTTTGATAATGGATTGGCATTTCTTAGTATGAAGACAAGTGAGTGGGATCTCAAACTAGGCATCGACCTCAACAACTCTTCTAACTATTATATTCAAGGAAATGGATTGGAAGTGTCTACAAATAGGAATTTAGTAAGGATCATCAAGATGATCACAGAAGAGAATTAGAGAACATGGCACACCAAGCTAAGGATAACCTTATGGGTTGATAGGGTGACTCCTAAAACTATATTGGAAATTCTCCATATGTTCTTGTGTATGGAAGGGAAGACACATTGTCTATCTCCCTTGAGTTGCCTACATTGAAATTGGCCCATTATCTTGAGTTGATGGAAGATGAGCCCATGAATGCGAGGATGATAAAAATCATGGAGCTATAATAAAATAGAGACCTTATTATGAAAACTTTAGAATTACACCAAGATTAGGTCAAACAATCCTTTGACAAGAGAGCTACAACAAGGAGCTTAAAGGAAGGGAACCTAGTCCTCAAATGGAACTCAAATAAGTCCAAACCAGAAAACCATACCAAGTTTTACAACTTGTGATGTGGCACTTATTTGATCCATGGATGCAAGGAACACAATGCTTTTCAACTTGCCTTACTCAATGGAGAGGTATTACCCATCTTAGTCAATGGAATTCATTGAAATCCCTACTATTGAATAATATTACATCCATTGTAGCATATTATACATGTTAGAATAGCTTTATTCTTTCCTCTAAGTGCCTTGTGCACATTTCTTTTCTTTTCTATTGTTTCTTTTTCCAAAGTGCCTCAAGAATTTTATTTTATTTTATTTCTTTTGGTCCTTATTGCTTCAAGAGAGGTTCAACTCAGTTACAGAGGCTAATGAATCCATTCCCAATAGACTAGATAATTCAAATGGTGTGGGTTTTTAAATCATAGTAGGCATGCTTCCCTATGAGTCACCAAAGATGGCTAATTTTAGCCCACATACCAAGCTTGTACCCATATGGATTAGGTTGCTAATGGGAAAGTAGATAGATAGTTTTTTATAGGCCCTATGAGATGTTAAGAGTGATTATAATGAGTATCAAAGTGCATGGTTTTCATTTGGTTCTTCATTATGTTCATATAGACATTTTGGGGCTAGTGGTAAACATTTTGAATAGGGACTTTGTTGATGTCATAATTTCCATATGTGGATGATTTATGGAGAATTGGTCATATGGGTCTATTTGCATTAATCCCAAGAACATATGTGCCAATTTTTTGGTCATCCACCAAAGTGCATCAAAAGATATGAAGACCCAAAGTTTTCCTCTTAGGTAAAATCTGCTAAGTTTCCATAGCCATTTTATAAGAAGCTTAAATAGATCCAAGTGAGCATATTGATGAGACCATATCTCACATGTGTGGAAATATCATGAAAAAGTGATCATATGGGTTTATATATCTTGGTCCTTAGTTGGTAGGTGATAATTTTTAGGTTATCTACCAAAGTGTGGTAGAAGTTATACATGTTCAAAGTTGGCTCCTTAGTCAGATTTTGCTAAGTTTCCCATACTTAGCCAAATGAACTAGACCATCATCAGGATGTCATTCAAGAATGAATGGGTCAATTAACTTGAGCATTTTTTAGACACACTTAGAAGGCTCCCAAGACCAATGGATCAAATGATTTCATTCTTATTGGCCTTAGGAACATCTCTAAAAAATTTGGTGCCTCCATGACTTTTGTGCTTCAAGTTATAGGCCTTCAAAGTTGGACCTACAACATAAGATGTTCATGCTAATGTCAAAATAAATACACTACAAAAATATATTTGTGATTAAATTTTATGGTTTGTAGGATGTCAAATATGTTTTACAGGATGTTAAATATGGTCTACAAGATGTCAATTGTAAGCTTTGTAAACTAACCATTGGGTTTCAAATAGTGGTCCCCAGTTGATCTAACGGTCTGTGTTGCATCATATATTTAGATCTAATGGTAAGTAGAGGTCAAAGAGGTCAAAAAATCTCAAGATAAAATGCATTCATGACTAGTGTTAATAATGCATATAAGTGGTAGAGGATTAATAACTCATGGGCATTTGTATAGATCAAAATCAATAGAATGAGATGAGTCAATATGTCAATGAGCCAAGTTAGATTTTGACTACCAATTAGAACAAAGGCAAGCCTAGACAATGGAGGTTAAGAAGCCATTTTTGATCAAAGGCAACAAGGTTTTTTAGGGTCATCCATATGCCATTAAATATCATTCAAATTTCATGGAGAAATAAATATGATGCAATAAGATATAAGGAACATAAGGGAATGCTTTAGAGCTAATATGGACCTCGATTTCATAAAATTATATCAGGTAGGGTTATTATTGCACCTGTGTTCACCATTTTAAGAAGGGTCCATGCATATACAAACTTTTGTTTCCTGTAGAGATAGAATGGGTCTATTTTGGACCTATTATAATACAAAAAAGTGATATATAGTGTATAGGTCCATATTGATATAGAAACTATAGGAAAAATAATAACCTTAGATTAGTTTTCTATCTATAGGATAGACCTATGATCCAAATATGAAAGTAGAGTAGATAAGTGACTAATGTAAAGGGTCCTCATCTTTCAACATGGCCATATTCTCCATAAGTAGCCACCTAAAAAGCACAAAACCATGATCCAATTAGATCCATGAGCATGAGGTTTTGTCCTCAAGTGAGAGATGGCATGAAGGATCAAAGAGAAGGTCTAGTGTTGGGAAATATATCCAGGAGCATTACATGTTCCCTCTAATCCTTTGGGGACTTTATCACTCAACAAGCCATGAGTAATGTCTTGATTGATAAAAAAGGTGGTGGTTCAAGTTCAATCAATGACCCATGACAAAGTGTTCTTTTTTTGATGGAATGCTCATGTATTTTTTATTTCTCTCTCTTCTCCTATATATCCTAGTCTCATTCCCATTAAAGGGGTTCTTAGGTCTTAGAATTTATCATTGTCTTATGAGACAAGGATACTCATTAAGAATCTTGAAAAAGTGTGTTTTTTTGATATGGTTAAACCCCATTAAAATATTTTAAGAACTACCTTTTAAAGTAATAGGATCAACTCTTTGCCTATCTCTTATCTTTGATCAATGCTTGGTATGCTTATGCATGGTGAATTTGTGAAGGATATTCTTCCTGGTTTGATGTCCTTCTACTTGCATCTTGAAGGTGTTTTCAAACTAAATTCTAGGTCTAGATTAGTGTTCTACTTGGAACGTCTTCTATGTAATATTTATGCAGCTAGTGATATTGTGAGATTTAGTGAGCCATAATTGTCTTTTTATGATCCACTATGCGTTCAAGCTTATGTGAGTGTCCATTTAACTTTGGTGTATCACC